>QMIH01000840.1:227624-233663 GCA_003987875.1 Clarias batrachus | reverse complement strand
AAGAAAGATATATATAGAGAGAAAGTTGGTAGAGAGAAAGAGAGATTTAAAATAAATTCCCTCCATACATTATCTAATTTTCCTACACACACGCGCGCACGCACACACACGAGGCTGCAGTGCATGATGTCGTGTCTCTGGGCCGTGCTGCAGGTTTCAGTCTGTAGGCCACATTCAGCACGTCCTCACAGGAACACGAAGCCCTCAGTGCTGTTTCTGTTCATGGTGTCAGGGGGTAGGATGTGTGCGCTGGGGTCGCCGCTGCCTCCGCTGTACTCCTCCAGGCTGTAGTCTTGACCCCTGCCGTCCACAAACGTGAAGATCGGGTAGCGCTCTTTAGTCACGGACAAAGCCTGAAAGCGTGAGAGACGAAACAGAGCGACGGCGGAAAACCGCCTCCATTAAGAAACAGTTCGGCTGAGAACAAAGCCGCGGACGGTTAAAGGCCCTGCGTGCGGGCGCGACTCACCTCGCTAACGGCTGAGCACAGAGACTCGAAATCTTTTTTACTGTGAGCGTAGAAGCCCAGAGTGCAGCTGGGGTCCATGCGATTAAAGTTCATCTTCCGGGGAGAGTTACAGTGAAAGGACTGAAGGACAGGGAGACAGAAAGGGAAAGACGGGGGAAAAAAAAAAAAAAGGAATTAAACAAATACAGGAGATTCTGGCGTAACAACATTTTTCTCACCAACACACCAAGACAAACAAACCAAAACAAACTCCAAATTATCTTTTTTTTTTTTTTAGATAATACGAGAGGCGTTCAAGTCAAACCTGGACTTGTGATGAAATTCCTGGTGAATGGAGGCGTCAAAGCGTTTGACATTTTAAGAAGACTTCAGACACAGTACAGTGATGAGACTCTTAGCCGCAGTGAAACATTTGAACGGTGAGAACGTTTTAAAGAAGGTGAACGAGGTGGCTCGGAGTCCGATCCTTGAAAATTGACCGTCACACATCTCTTGTACAAGTCCTGACCTCGCTCCAAGCCATTTCTACATCTTTAGGCCATTTAAGGAGTTCCTGAGAGGCCAGTGTGAATCAGACAGGCACTGAGAAAACGGTGTCCAAGCACTAGTGACACACTGGGATAAGTGTATTAGTGTAGCCGTGGATTATATAGAGAAATAAAGGGAGGCGTTTTTACTCTCAGAAATGTGTCCTGATATTCTGTACAATCAAAAGTCCCGCTTTGACTTGAACACAGCAATCGCACTCACCCCGCAAAATTAAAATCAACTGTCTAGAGCTCTGAAATTTCTCTCACCAAATCAACAGTTACGTCTCTCTAAAATTTATTATTGAATCCTCAGCAACAAAAAAACTAGTTTGCAATGTGTTTTTCATAAAATCGGACGCAAGAACCAAAATGCTTTTCGGCTCAGAGGCTACACATGCACGGACACGCACGTGCTCTTGTTCTTGTTACCATCAAGTTATTTTCCAGTGTAGGAAATTCCTTATATATTTTTAAACCCAAAACTAGGAAGTAGGTATCGTTGAGTGACTCATTAGGAAACCTCTCTCTCAGCTTGAGCAAAGCTTACATCAGCTCAAACGCAATGCTGTCCCAAAAACCTGCTCTCAAGTCCACACCGTTTCATTCGGTGCATGACAAGTACACTCGATACCGGATACGTTGAGAAATATGGATTCTACCAATCAGATATCTGTGGAAATTAAGTCGAATGAAAATTCCCAATCAATACCAATTTAAATGATGTACAAAAAAAAAACAAAAAAAAACACATTTAAAATACGAGGGAAATTGCAGTTATTCATGAAATTACCATGATATATTGAACACCAAAGCTTCACAGTTTGTCTCTTAATGTATTTACATCTGCGTATACATTCGCGCATGTTAGCCGTTAGAGCCAACAATAGCATCTCATCCTATGCTTTTATATTTTAAGGCTGAAAACTGAAAAATACAAGCTAGATTCTTTCTTCCATGTTCCCGAAATTCAGATTAGGATTTTTTCCGCCACTCTGGTCTGGACTCTTTATTCCGGGTTGATCATTGTTTACTGTGAAACCCAAATGGTATGAACATGCAGCCAGGGGCTTTCAGGCACAGCCTGTGCTCGACGATTTCATTCGATGACTGATTGCAGCGTAGAATGTGGTTTCCAGTTCATGTGTGAAAATGATTTCTCACGCTCCCAGAAAGACTCCTGGAACACACCTCGCGTCATCAGAGATCAGAAAAACCCTTTGATGTGAGTCAATCTGGACTCATCGGGTCACATGTCAAATCTTTATGCTGTCTCGCAATTTAGGTGTTTGTTTTTTTCCCTCCCTCACTTACAAGTGGACACACGGCTGTTTAGTTCCTATCCTGTGAATTCACACTCATCACACTGTGTGTATGGAAAGTGCTCTTACCTTCACTATTAAACAAAAGAGCCGTTTTTAAAAAATTTATTATTACTGTTGATTTTTGACCGTGTGACTTCCCCAAGTGTTCCATCCTTCCAGGTTTGATGATGTGTTGAAGTGTTCTTAATCCAGTTCCAGCAATATAAAATCTCCTTAGTTGTTGTCTTTGCTTGATGCAGGCTAATAATTAGATTCTTCTGAAACGGTGACCTTTTTTTTTTTACCGTAAAAGCAACACAAAAAAAAAAAACTAATCAGATTGACGTTTTACCTCCAGGGGGAAGTTTCCTTGTGTGACGTCAACCACCTGCTGACAGTAGTGTGGGTCTAAATACAACAGCTGCTCATCTGAAGAACACAAAGCAACCGGTCAGATCGCAGGTCAGAAAAAAACAAAACAAAAAAAAAAACGAGGCGACCAAACGCCGGAGGAGTCGCCACTCACCGTGAAAGCCGATGAAGAAGAGTGAGTGTTTGGGTTTCCCTCCGATGATCCCGATACAGCAGTCCAGATTCAGGAGATTCTAGAAAACGTTCAGAAGATGTTTAACGACTTAAACGCTCAGCAGACGGTAAATATTACTGAAGGTTTGCTTCTAAAATTTTTTTAAAAACGACTAGGTTTGTTAAAAGTAATTAGAACGTCCTAATTACACATATACATCTGATATCACTCTGGCGATTTTGATTTTATAATCTTTTAAAAATAAATTTACAATAGACGTTCAAATCAGACTGGGACTTGTGATGAAGGCGTAAAAGTGATTTCTGACGTTCACAGAAGACTATTAAACAAGGCAAGTACGTCTGTTACGATATTGAATTCATCTGTTTTTGCACACGTCTCTACTGGTGGCGGGATGTCAGTGTGCCCCTTCCTGCAGTCTGTTGGTTGCTGTCCCGCCTGTCCCTTGTTGATCCTGCCTGACTCAGAGACATACATACATACAGTAAGCCCTTCAGACCACCGAGCACTGGACCGTGTCTTTGCTTACTGTGTAAAATGATACGGTGTATGACCTCGTCTAAGCTTTGATTTTCTCCTTTTGATGATTGCATGCCATATGAAAGCATTTGTTTGTTTTGACTATGTTTTTGTATACGCCCTTCTTTGGTTTTGGTTGTAAATACGTTTTGTATACTGCATAGTTGTATATAATTCTGTACTTAGTGGATTAGTAGGGCGTCAAATTCATTTTGTTTACACTTTGTTTTCTCCTGGTTTGTGATTAGTAAGAGAGTAAGGGGGGCATTTTGTATTTCTGCTCATTTACGTTTGCAAATAAACAATAGGCAAACGCACTATTGGTCTCGCCCCCTATTTATTTTGTCCTTTATTTCCTTACATACCGTACCGGTACGGAAAAGAAGACAGACCCACTTTTTGTTTAAATTCTTTACACATTCTCAGATATCGATTTACAGATACTGTATAACATAACACCCTGTTTTGTGTCTGACCTTGATGCAGTCGGTGTAGGACGGGTTGAGGGACTCTCCTCCCAGTCGCACCGGGACCAGGATGATGACGGATTTCCAGTCGGCGGTACTGGACTCAGACGAGCTCAGTTCACACAGTTGCATCACGTCCCCTTTATACACTGTAAACAAAGATCAGTAAAGTGTTAATTATGTTGCATACAGTAGAACCTCGGATTGCGAGTAACGTGGTTAAAAAGCGAGGTGTGGGGAGGGAGGAGGAGTTTTACTGTGTAAGACGGGGGCGAGGGAAGGGGCCAATTACACACACGCGCGCGCGCACGGCGCCTGTGCGCACAAATGGAAACACTTATCTGTTATTTTATGTTTACTTTATATATTGTATGAATTATTTTTATGTATTTATTTTTTGGGGCTGTGGAATGAATAATTTGAGTTTTCACTATTTCTTGTGGGAAAATTCGATTTGGTTTTGGAATAAGAGCCCACTTCTGGAACGAATTATGCTCATAATCCAAGGTTCCACTGTACACACACACACATTATATATATATGAGAGAGAGATAGGCAAAAGTAGTTGCACCCCAACCACCTGTGTATGTGTCCCTCACACACACACGAGAGGTGTGGTAGGCAGGGGTGCACATACTTTTGGCACACATCATGGCAGGTATTATATTAGAGTAAATATGCCCCCTCGTTACCTGTGCAGTCCTGAGCCACGTAGATGACCAGATTGTCCATCACGGTGCTTCTGGCCACGGCTTTTCTGAACAAACAAACCAAACAGACGTATTTGTATTAAACGTAAAGCTCGGCGTATGAGATCAGAGACGTGGAGAACGGTAACTCTCGCTCACCGCAGTATGTGGGCGACGAGCGAGGGCCCGTACCAGTCCCCCGCCTTCTTCCCCGACTCCTTGCCCAACTCGACCAGCCGGTGAACCCCGAACGGCGCGCCCGGCTCGTCCCCGAACCACGACACCAGCCTGCGATGGAGGCCCTCGGTCCGAGCGTCCCCTCTCGGCTCGGCGTGTTTCCGGACCTCGAGCGTGGACGACGGCCTCTTCTCAGGTCCCAACGTGCTCCACGTGGAGCTGAAGGAGGGGATGGAGATACCGGCCGGACGAGACGGCGAGCGCGGCCTCAGCGCCTCGAAATCCACATCGGTCAGCTGAGGACAGTCGTGCCACCGCCAGTCTGGGAAAAAAAAAATGTTACACATACTAGAGTCAGTTAAAGATACTACACTACACGGGTCGCGTTCGTCTGAATTACACAAGTGTGACGTTGCGTACTTCGAGGCAGAAGGTGCAGCACGAGCCCCTGGGCGAGGAGCATCTGTCCACTCCGCAGCATGCAGCCCCAGCCGCAGTCCGACGTCAGGTTCGACCCCTCCAGCTGAGGGAACTCCTTCCTGTAGGTGAGCCAGACTCGCGAGCTGAACGCCAGCCGGAAGCGCTCCACTTCCTCTGAGAAAAGAGAGCATGATGAACCTTAAAGCAGCAATATGTAACTTCGATTGCGATTTCAAGGACAGCGCACAAATTTGTGATTTGCAACACTATTGTTTTTTATTTTTAATTCTGATCAGCACGCAAGTTTACTGGCCCAGTAAAGGATAAAACTTGGCTCCAACTCCTTTTCCTTAAATGGCAACTCTTGCATTATTCTACCAAAGAGGAATAAAGGAACACTGTAAACAGTCATCCTCCTCCTTACAAAATGATGTCATTCATTTTTCAGTAAAAAAATTTTTTTTAAATAAATAAATAAAAAATGTAAAAAGTCATGTAAGAAAAAAGGCGGAGCTAAGTCGTTAGCTAAAAATTTGCTTCAACCTTTGTTCGCTTAAAATCATATTATCAAATTCAATGCAAAAAGATTTCAAATTGCCCCTTTAAACAAACATTCGAAATCACTAATTGCTGCTTTAATGAAAGGTTTGAATCATCATGTCTATAATGCTGACTGGTTTCATTTCTTAATATTCTGCTCCTTTAAAGGTTCATTCGGTCAAGTAAAACACTGACAGATACACACTAAGGGCTTTACCGCACATTAAACACACAAAATGTGTGTGTGTCACGTTTCTGTGTTTCACATCTACAATGAAACCGTATGCCGCGGAAGTCTGACCTTCACTGTTGAGGATGTAGGACTGTCCCATCAGGATCAGCGGGGACGTTTTGTTGAAGACAGTCTTGCTTTTGACCGA
>QMIH01000840.1:212624-222624 GCA_003987875.1 Clarias batrachus | reverse complement strand
CAGGAGTAAACGGTGCTGTTAACTTAATACGAGCCGGAACGTGATTCATCAGATTCTTCATTTTACATCAGGAATACGAAACCAGAAAAACCTGTAGAACAGAAATGTTATAAAATGTGTGTTTTTTTTGTGTTTTTTAAATAATTTTGTGATATGATATACTGTAACAGTCATGTGTTTTATGGTAAAGATGTGTTTTATGGTATGTGTCGTGAGTTTTGAGATCCAGCTATAAGGAGTCCCGCAAGGAGGAGACCTGCAAGCTTTACTATGTGGCTGAAATCCTTCACTGGTCTTCTTATGATTCTAATCAACAAGAAATACTAACTTTTCTTATATCCTAATGCTAAATCACGTAGTGTCAGTTTGCATTAAACAAATTATTTTTAAATGCTATGAATACGTGAAAATACTCTTCAAAATGGAGGCTTGACTGGACTTTATAATTGAAAGATATGGATATGATTAAGGCTTTGCGTAGAGAAGTTTGAAATTCAGCATTAATAGGGACCTACGGTATCCCTCAAGGTTCTGCTCTAGTCACCAGAAAGTTGTGTTTAAATCCAACGAGTAAACAGAAACAGAAGTTTTTGCTAAGTTCTGGTGTCCACTTTACTGTTTGTGTGATATGGTGTCTGTTTCTGCCTCAAACCCGCGTCAGTGATGTGACGCAGACTTGTCGACGTGCTTCAGGACTCGGTATTCGTCGACTTTGAAGTATATTGCCGAACATAAGAATGTTATGGTGGCGGACATCTTTCTTTTCAGGTAAGCAAACCTGGCCTATTAGTGTGCCAAACAAATCTGCTGGAGTTGCACACTCATTTTCAGCACATGCTTTATGCTGATCTGTAGTCGATCCAGGGACCAACAGGGACTTAAGTGAGACTGCATGCTGAATGCATCACAGGAGCATTTTACTCTAGCCAGTCCAGTTTACTGACAGGTTTTAAGGAGGAACCAGCACACCCAGAAGGAACCCATATGGACACATGGGAAAAAAGCACCACCAGACATTACCCTGGGATGAGTGTCAAAATGGGACTAAAGGACCTGGAACTATGATGCAACAAAAACAAAATCAAAATCTTATTACTTGGGGTTTTTCTTACTGTACCAACCTCTCTCTCTTTCTCTGTCTCTGTCTCTCTCTCTCACTGTACTTTCATCTTGATCATATTTGTAATGCTTGATCTAGTAAACTAGCATGAAGATATTTTTTCTTCTTAAGTCGTTCTTCACTTTGACACATTAAAACACTGACTTCCATTCCATCATCAGCCTCATAACTCAAGTGCAAAGTGGAAATGCTTACGCACTTTTCAAACCGACCACTGCTTCATTTAGCTGTAAAGGTGCAAACTACATGTATTTAATATTTGTCAGATTTTTCTTTTCTTGAACCCCTGAGCCTGAAAGTGAAATTCATTTTGTTCAAATAAAGACCTACAGCGTTTCCAGCTACTATCTGTCACCGACATGCTTTCTGAATTCCATGCACCGTTTAACAACCCGAGACTGTTTTCTCTTTGCTATATCAGTATACCTAAGAACGATGGGAAAATCATTGAAAACTCCTTCTTTCCATCAACTTAATTCCAAACAGAGAGGATTATGACAAAAGAAAGAGCATCCTGCTTATTAGCACTCTTGCCCTGACAGGCTCAATAAACACACACACACACACACACTGCTTTATTGGACTTCATCCCTAAAAATCCATAAATCAATACACAGCTGTCTACCTAAAATACATCAGTCGAGTAATCAGGCTACAGGACACTAGAAATTCACAATCATTACACCAATCAGGAAGCAGGCTCTCAGATGACTGCGCACATGATTAATCCAATTAGTAAACTGAAAGCAATGGGTCCTACGTCATCACTCTTAAAGGTGCAGTTTATCATTTATGGATCTAAAACGATCAACTGATTTCAACCGATTTTCAACTTTGTTATGCAACTGATATCGCTAGTTTCTTCCTCATCTTTTCTTTTTCTGCTCAGTCATGTCATTGACTGTCATGCCATGACGCAGGCCTACAGAGGTACAACAAACAAGGTGGAGTTGACCCAAAATTGTCTTTTAGGTGCAACAGCCAACCATCTGATCCACACAACACAGTTTTTTTTTTTTTAATACCAAATAACCTTCCTGATCGAACCCTCTCATTTAATCCGCACTTGGGACCTGCACTGCATCCTGTGGTTGGGGTTTGGGCCTTGAGTGGGAATTGGACACGGGCTTTCCGCATGGCACATAAGAAACCTACCACTGAGTCACCAATTCCCTGTGGAGTAATGGAAAAAATAACTTGTCCGCATACATTGCACTTGTAGTTCACCTTCCAGGCAGCAGAGGGCTCCAAATCGAACAAATGCAAGCATAATGATAATGACAATGTGCTATTTAGCCACCAGATGTCAGTGTATTCCAATTTACACTGTTACTGTGCCATTCTGGAGAGGTAAAGGAATTTTTTAAAAATGGTTGCATACAGTATTTAAGAATATTCACCAGACTAATGACAAAAATGATGTTACAAACTAAATGTGTTAGTGTTCAGGCCTCTTTACACTAAGACCACACGAAACACATAGACAGACCCCAAGGGAAACAACACTGCTAGCTCAACTGGGATACTTATTGTATAATCCATGAACAATTAAATTGAACTCTGTATTTTATGCCCAAACATTATTGGTATAGATCTATACATCATAGCTCTAGCAAATGAACAACAAAAACATACAATTTCTGCATATTTTACGTGCCATCTTTTTTTTTTCTATTAAATTCGGGATGTCTCAGATTAAAAGTAGATATCATACTAAAATCTTAATCATAAAATTAATTGTGATAATAGAGTTAACTTATCCACTCCACCAAGGTGTGGGTTTTGACATGAAAGGCGCTTGCATTTTATTTTTTTGCTAAATGTTTTCTATAACATATTGAAATGTGTTACAATACTTCAAGCAAAAACGTCCTTGACTATAAATGGGAACTGAAATTGTGTGTTCAACCACGTTGCTCGTCTACACGCTTTGCTAAATACATTTCCAAAAGTGCAAAACGTTGCTTTTTCCATTAAGACCTTTCCTCTTTATCCGTTCTGACAGCGCAGTTGTAAACATTTCTCGGCAAACCCAGCTGAAAGGCACCTGTTTAACAGAGCGGATACAAAGCCCACAAACGGTATTAAGTCAGTGATTATATCAGCGCTGTTTAAGCTGCGATGAAGGAAGCTGTCACTGGGCTAGTATGCCAGGCCTCCTGTTGGCACCTGATAAGAAGGCTACACTTCTTACTTGCATGCAGTGTATGATAATCCAAAACCATCTTAATTCACGGCTTTCCTTCTTAAATCGTCCATTCGTTTATGGGCTGACGGAAATGAAATCTTTCTGGGTTTTTTATTTTTTGGTCCCACTTATACATCCCCACCCCCACCTACACAGCTTAAGAAGAAGCCACAGGCAGTTTGAGCGCTAGCTGCATAATCACTGGACGGCATGCTAATCACACACAGAGGCATCTAACTCAAGAGAAATAACTCTTTCATATACATAACCAATGGTAAGATCCTTGCAGTGTTGTTTGTTTAGTGAATGTCTCAGGAAGAAATAATTTTTCGTAAGCAACGAATCTGCATTTACGGACTTCAGCATTATTTGATCTGTTAAAGCACTTTGCACTTTCTTTTTCACCTTGCCAATCAAGCAACACTCAATCATTCTCAACACACATAACTGTAATACATCTACTATTTTTTTCTTATATACAGTAAAGAAAACTGTTATTAGAAGAACCTCTGCACAAATGTTTTGTCTCATCTCTTGCTTGATCTTAATATTTGTGTCCTGATGTGTTTAAGTGCTATATCTGCAATAAAGGCAAAAGCAGACTGTGCTGAAACATCACAAGCCATTCTTCGTGCTCTCATTCTTTTTCTGTGGTATTGTGCCAGTAGGGCCTGGTGTTGCTACTTTCATGTTTGGGCTACTCCCAGCCGAAACCTCAGTCTTTCCTTGTGCAACAGCCTTGGTTTGCTCTGCTGATTTAACAGCTTCCTTGTCCTTTGCCACCCCCTGGATTAACACTTTGGCTGGTTCTTGCCCAATTTTCGACACACTAGTTGTGCCACTTTTGTCACCAGGCGATAAGGAATGAGTTACTACAGGCTGGAGAGGTGATTTTGACAGGATAGGTGTGGCTCCAGTAGGAGATGGTGTAGGAGAAGGAGAATGCTCCTCAACAACCTCCAAGAGACACTTGTCTTCCCAGTCCAAAGTGCCTCGGTAGCAGTTGACTGGAGATAGGCCCTTGTCTTGTCGTAGCTTGCCCAGAGCAGGAGACTGGACCTGGGGTGGGAAGGGTGAAACAACCCCCTTGGAAGGAGCTAAGCCAGATCTCACTGGAGTCCTGCTATGGGTCTCTGATCCTGACTTTTTTAGAGAGTCTCCATTTGATGGTCCCTTGATAATTCTGGATACTTCTGTGCTTGTCACTGGGACTTTGTCAGGAAGTGGAGATGTCTTTACAGGGCCACTGCATGGCCCACCAGACTTAACAGAGGCAACAGTCTTTCCTGTCTCAAGTTTCATTTCTTTCATTTCTGCTTTCTTTTCAGATTCTTTTACCTGCAAATCCTTGACAAGACTGAAAAAACTCTGGTGAGCTTTGGCGGTCCCTGATGTCTGGGTTTGGGCAATCATGCTTGGAGACTTGGTGTCACAAATTTGATGCTTACCTCCTACAGTAACACTTGGAGTAATTTCTGTGGTTTTTGGAGTAGACGTGGACAATGAGGTCAGAGGTGATGGAATTAATGGAGCTACACTAGGTTTAGACTCTGGTGCAATGGGTGAAGGTTTGGTCACAATAGGCTGATTAGTTTCAAGTTTGGCTAGGCTTGTATCTCTTGGTGTGGATAGTGATCGCTGAGATACATTAACAATGAGAGATCTTATGTGACTTGATAGCTCTTCTGGGACATTCTTGCTCATGGTATCCTGCTCAGTAGCAGGTGGTGACTTCTCCAAGACAATTGCCAGTTTACTGTCACTTGCCAGGGTTAAATCACCAGATTTCACCCTGCCATTGTCCTTTTCCTTTACTCTCCCAGCAAGCAAAGCATCTCTACTCAGTGGGGACTCCTGCCTGCCTAGTTTCCTTACTGGCTTAAAAACACCTGTCTCCATGGGTGATGGAACTGTTGGCTGGGTAGGTGATGGGGTTGTTGCAGAGGTCGAGGCCAGATTCTCCCCTTCTGTTTCCAACAAGCTTTGAAGACCCAGCTCACAATGGAAGCCCTCCTTACGATATTCAGAATGGCCAACTTCCAGACTGTGCTTCCTCATTGCCCCAATTCCACCTTTCTTGTCACTGGAAGATGAAGAAGAAGACAAAGGAGACCCGAGCTTCTCTGCTGACTGCACCCGTTTGAGAAGTGGAGACCGGGGTGGTTCGGCACTCTTGGGCCTCGGCCTTGTAATAGGAGGAGATGAATGAAGCTTGACAGGGAAGCTCTGGGTCATATTGGAACTTCCAACTGTGTGACCCGACAAGGATGGAGGTGAAGACTGTGTTGGTGATGGCGTATGTGCAAGAGGGGACAGAGGGATGTTGCCAGCGGATTTGCACCGGGCTGAGCGGTACTGTCGATGCAGTTTGGGGGATAGGCCATGGAGGGAGCTGGGGCGCATGTGCTGGGAGGCAGCAGGAGAATTTGGTGTGCTTGAGGCTGGAGAGCTGCTCTGAGAAGAGGCACCTGCAAACAGGATAATATTACATCTGGTCATCTAAAAGCAAATCCCCAAAGGTTATGTGACTTATTTTAGCTATGTAACCTACTCACCTAGGTAAGAGGAGTCAGGACTGGAGCGGTAGCTTTGAGTGGGTGACCGGGCAGACAGACTGTGTGTAGGAGAGCCAGGCAAACTCTCACTAGAGGACAAAGAACGGTTTAAAGATGATAGACTACGGCTAGTGTGCAGAAGATTTGATTGCTTGGTTATCTGGCGGAACAGAGAGCTTCGTTTCTTACTGCGGAGCAAAAGAAGGAGAGAAAAGTTACAATATTTCAATTATTATACCGTTTAATTCAGGTCAGTATTTTCTATTATATTTTAGATATTTTGTTACCTTTCCTGTCCCTCTTTGACTGTTCTTTTGCTGCGTCTGGCCATCTTGGATTTGTAGCTGGATCTGCGAGCAGGACCCACTTTGATTGATGTGTTCTCAAAGGGAGTGGTGGTGACAGTCACCTTATTGCCACTCTAAAGTCATAGGAAAAAATACAATCTTATTTGTAGTCTCACCATTTCAATAAAGATATTGCTGTAAGAGAACATGAGAAACATGGAGTCTACCCAAGCAGCCATTATGTCCATATGCTGTTTCTGCAGATGGTTATTAGTTATTTTGTAGAACATTATCTAATTGGTTTAAGAAACTCTTTAAATGCCATATTTTACTAATGATAACAAGTATTAATTAAATAACACCATCCTCACCTTCAGAATGAGCTCCACCACTTCTGTATGAACCAATCCATGCACGGATTCTCCATTGACATGTGTGATGAGGTCGCCTGCACACATTCCTGCATCCTGAGCCGGACCGCCTTCTTCTACGTGCTAAGAATGTACAAAAAACAAAACAAAACACCACAAGGAAACTAAATGAAGACCTAAGCAAGAAACACAGCACAATTTACATGGAATAGTTCAAGAAATAATGCGCCATTTTCATACATCTGTCTTACCCAGATCATGTGGTGTACACTGTAAACATCACTGTCCCCCATGTAGACACGGATGGCCCGCAGCGTAAAGCCGTACCTCTTCCCAGAGCGCTGGATAGTGATGGGTGAGCGAAGTACGCTAACCGTAGGGCCGTAGTCTCGGCTTGGGGATGAGTCTCGTGACGATGGGTTGGACGAGACTGAGCGAGGGGACATTGGGCTAGCCAGTGGTGAGCTTGTATGCTGCTCGACTATAGAGGTAAGAAAAAAGCAGATTATACCATTGGATCAAGCAATCATACAATTACCAATAAATATTAATTCATAAGTTCATTGATGAATAATTTACCTGCAGGAATGATGACAGAAAGCGCTGTAGCCGAGGCAGATTTGATGACCTTATTGCCAGGACGTGTGGTTCGTTTCTCGCTGTCTCCAGTGAGCTGCTGGTGGCGCGCTCGCCGTAGAACCAGGTCATTGGTGGCCCTCTGGGTGGGGGATTCACCCATGACAACAGCATCACGGAAAACCGGTACTGCTGCTGCACCCGTGGCTAATGGAATGGGTTGTGGTGCTGATACCTCGCAGAGTTTTTTTGGCTTATCTGCAAAAAGATAAGACTCAAATAATCATAAACAATATTCTCATATATACAGTACATCATTATAATAACTATACTAGAACATTAATTATGGCAGTACAGACACTTTCTCGGTCCTCACCTCCCACACTCACTCCTGGCGCCTCCTTTAATGAAGTGATAGGTTCACTAGCACTGGGTGACGACGGTGCAGTGGTCCCCTCTACTGATGACCCCCTGCTTTTAGCCCCACTTTGTTGAGGCTGTGTCTCTCCATCGCCCTCTAGAGGCGAGACGAAACGGTGCGTGTCCATCAATGCAGAAAACCGTCGTCTGGCTCCTAGAGGAGGACTGGAATCTCCTTCCATATACAGAGACTCAGAACACGACAGACGCTTCCTACAAACAGGCATGTATAAGCAGGAATGTTCAACTCCATGCACAAAGTGATCTGAATTGAGAGTTAGGTAGGCAATGCTGGCTACTTCATACTGGTTTAACCGCGCAACCACACACTCACACCAGAACTTACATCTCTGGTGAGCCTGTCCTCCAGCTCTTGCTGAAGCTGCCAAGGCTCTCTCTCTTAGCCATTTTGTCCTCGCGACGTCCCTTATGCTCTCGCCGGGTCACCACTGGTGCTTTCTGCTCCAGCTGTGACAGGTGCTCCATGCTGCTGTACACCTGAAAAAGAACCCATAGCAGCTCAGACTCCACCAGTTCATACCTTCTTTTAACTTTAGGATCAACCATGAATTCTGTGCTCATGAAACTGGGGAAATCTGCCGCAGAAATGTTTCACATGATTCAGCAAATTGACGTTGATGCTGCAATGAGTCGCTCAGGGTGTTCTGAGTGGCACGTGCACATCAAGAGTGGAAGAACATCACTGAAAGACAACAAATTATCAGGAAGACCGTCAATGAACATTAGGCAACTTGTGCATGATGATTGTCTGAGGACAATCCACAACATTGCTGCCGTTGTCTCATACGGACTAGTCCAGGCAAACCTCATGTGTGATTTGAACATGTGCTGTGTTGCTGCCAAGTTTGTCCCCAGGCTGCTGACCCAGGAGCGTAAGGAACATCGCGCTGAAGTTTGCCAAGAACTAGGACAAGAATAAGAACTAGAAGAAGGATTATATGTCCTTTATGTTGAGGATTATTATCGTGACGAAACCTGGGTGTAGGGATGCGACCCTGAAACGAAGCAACAGTATTCACAGTGGAAGAGCCCATCATCTCTATGACTGAAAAAGGAGTCTTTTTCAAACATTCGCGTCATTGCGCATCAGGAATTTGTCCTCAGGGACCAGATCGCCAATACCAAATAGCAACCGCCAGGTTTTGGTGTCTAAGGTTGGACAGACAGCGAAATCGTCAAAATCTCAAAACTGTTTGATACCTCATCATAGTTACTCATGCGGCACTACGGTTGTCACTCGTGGGTGTGGCCTGAATGTGTAGCCTCTATACCTTCCTCTGTAATTTTTTAAAAATCTGTTTGATTGACATGTTACATGCTAGGCTTTCTCAGTAGAAAAGCTAGCTGTAATACAGCTCCTTTCACACTGCCAAACATATTGCAGGTGAGAACAAGCACTGTTAATGGGAACCTGTAAAAACTTTCAGACCATATGGACTGCTCTGAGGAATCAAAACCAGTACTGTGGATCCAATTGTGGAGTCTGCTTTACTGTGTCACACCTAAGTTTCATTAAAAATGAAAGCTCGCCTGCTGCTAACTTTTTCGTGAGTAAGAGCATTACCTAAAGCCTACACAAACTTTAAAATGACTGCATTTCTTTAGCTAATGGAAGGCAATGCTTTGTGTGTTTATGGTTTTGTTTTCAGTTACAGCATGTTTAATTTTTTGCGAACATTTCTTTTTTTGTGCTGCGCTAAGTTCGAGTCGTGCCACGCAAACCTCTTTATGCTTGTAGTTCTTTTTTTTTCTTGTATAATATAAGTGCATCTGGAGTGGTGTGCAAATGTGTTCTTACATTAAGAGGAACTTGAAGATATGAATGTTTGCCACAGCACAAATGTGTGTGTGTGTGCATGCAAGTGTGTGTGTGTGTCAAAATGTGTGGGAGTGTGCTCTAGCAACCAGGCTAAAAATTATAGCTGTTGTAGGCCTGAGCTCAAGTAGCCTGCAGATTGTAGCAAGTAGTTCATATAATCAGTGTTATATTTTGTGCTAGCACTTCTGCTATAAACTCAGGGAGTGTGAGGACTAGGTGTGGCCATCACTGCAAAACGTTTGGTAATTCCATATAAATCCTACAAGCATCCAGCCTCTCCTAATTATATATTATACAATACTTACCGATCAAGTAATCTGATTAGACGAGAGCCATTCCATGACTGGTGATAATAGACGGTAACAGCACTGGGACGTTTAACTACAGTATATGTATCACTTGCTGTGTTCTAATAACTGATAATTACACTAACTGTCGGACACAGCATGGATGAAAGTAGGTCTGTTCGGTCTGTAGTACTGAGGAGAGAGAAGCTGCCTGGCGAAATCCACATTCAAAACCAGTCACAGACACACTTTCAGCAAGAACACACGTCTGTGAACATTATGTCATCGGAAACAACACATTGTCTCCTTAATAATTGCTTGAAGCCATTTGAACGCCTTATATATATATATATATA
>QMIH01000840.1:199464-212168 GCA_003987875.1 Clarias batrachus | reverse complement strand
TTACACAGTAACACTCCTTCTCCCTCTCCCTACCTCGATTTTTTAAGATTCACAACAAACAAACACACACACACACACACACACACACACACAACGGAAACACCGTTTTAACAGGAAAAAAAGAAATCTTTCTGAGACTGGCATGAACGTATATTAACAGACTCACTTTTTAAGTTTCACAACAAGCACATAAACACAGCGGAAACAGGTGAGAGAGTGACGCTCGGTGACAAAATAAGAGTCGCATGTGTGAAGCATGATACTCGGCGCTCGTAAACTAATACATGCTCGGTTTCCGAATAAAAAATTATTAAAAATCTTTGCTCGGTTTGCGGAACACTCGTAAACCACGTTACTCGCGATCCGTGGTTCCACTGTATACAATTCATGGTAACCAATTCATACAGTATCTAATTTATCTGCACTTTACTCGAGTATTTTTTACTGGTGCATACGTTTTACTTGTACTCCACTACATCCTACAAAAATATATGTACTTTGTTCTTCACTACATATATTAAGTTACCTAACTGCAGTGCTATGTACTATTTGAAGAGATAATATCGCCACCTGGTGACTATTCTGTAAAATGGCATTTTGTAAACATATGTCAGGTGTTTCAGATCAGAAATGGAGCCGGTTGTAGACGGTGACTAAACATCACTTTCACATTCAAGAAGCAGAGAGAGAGAGGGAGAGAGAGTCTTTTACTATTACGTAAGGGCTACTGTGAGCTAATACAAACTCAGTATATTTGATACTTAAGTAAATTTGAACAAAAGTACTTTTGTAACACTAATCAAGTAGAACTGTAAATAGATGACTTTTTATTAAGTAATATGTTATCTAGCTTATCTCCACTTTTACTGAAGTAAAGTAAAGTAAACTTTGCCCAACACTGACAACCTTCTAACTCAACGCTCTACAACCCCTGATCAAGGACAATACATTGCGTGTGAGACAACCCAACAAACATTTGGGCGTCCGACGCGTCCCATCAGGGTTGAAAAATAGTTCCAAGATGAAAGTTGAACGGACGTGTTTGGCATTATCCGATTCACTACAGCTGTCATAAACGGTCATCAGTCATCCAAATGTTTGCATTGAGGGTATATATTGAAATCAAAGTAACAGCTACACATGCAACCCCAGACTGTAGATATGTACAAACGTATCTGAATGCATTTTTACGAAATGTTCGGTCACATATTTTTACCAGTTAATGTCTTGATTGGTAAAATCTTTACCAATTAATGCTGTACTAGCTTTCCATTTAACGCTATTTAGGCTTTAATCCAAGACCCTGAAAGTTAGCTGATACTATAAAGCAGAATAAGTGGAAATATAAAAAGAAATTTGTGTGATTTACCGGACTCTTCATGTTTTATTCTCCTCGCCTTTTGGCTACATAGTACTGGTAAGAAATTGAAACTATAGTACTTTGATCCCTGTTAATTACATTAAATGTCCGTCGTCAGCTGAGTGACAAATGGTGTTTGTGAAACTGCGGGCTGTGCCGTCATGCCTACAATGGCATCACAGCCATGATGATATCCAGCACAACAGCACGAGTGTGACATTGCTTAATTATAGATATACAGCTAACAACAATCTCATAAATCATAAAATCTTAAAAACATGAAATATGGAACAATAAATACGAGTAATAAATTACACTCACTCACTCATCGCCTATACCGCTTAAATCTGTATTCAGGGTCACGGGATGGGCCTGGAGACTATCCCAGGAGACTTAGGGCACACCCCACCATGCACAGGGAGAACATGAAAACTCATGACATGCACACAGAGGCGGGAATCAAACCTGGCCGGGAATTGAACCCAGACCCTAGAGGTGCAAGGTCACCTGCTAACCACTACACCACTGTACCGTCACTAAATTATAGTGATAAAAAAAATCCTATCTCGAAGTGTAGGAAAAGTGATATTTAAGGAATGAGGGGATATACTTATGTGAGAGTTAAAAAAACAAACAAACAACAGACTGTTTTTTTTCTATAAAAAAAGTTTTTCTTTTATTTTTCTTTTTTTTTTTCATTATGCAATTGACTTAGGATTGCACGCTGTTGCTGTACATTAACTCCTCCTTCTTTGACCTGAGTAGGCGTGGATTTCACTGATTTCACATCGCACCGAGATGCTGATCTACAGTACTTCTCTATTTTATATATGCTTTTTAGTCCATCTTTTTCCATATGGACTAAACTGTCTACAGAGTCTGCTTAGCGCTGTTTGAGCAAGACAGAGAAAGTGTGTGCGCTCTCCACGAGCTCTCTTAATTACAGCCTTTCCACTCATAAGAACCTCTTCGCATTTAGAGTGAAGCAGAATTAGCAAGGCAGAGGAGACGTCGAGGTGAAAGAAGAGATAAAAGTGGCATGTTAGGATTGAAGAGAAAAACAGAGGGAGAAAAGAAAGAGGGGGGATAAAAGACATGACGGGGCAGAAAAGCAAAAAGCGGCGAGAAAACCGGAGATATTCTCAAGTCATCCTTTTGTCATCTCGCCTCCTTTGTGATATTTGCAAAGAAATATGTGTGGGGCGAGAAAGACGCGAGAGTGTCGTGAGTCAGAGGACGAGAGCGAGACAGAGAACGAGGGAAGAGTAAACGCGATAGGATGGCGCTGACCTTGCTGAATCGTGGAGAGCAAGAGGAGAACTGTCTGATCTCCACTGGCTCGTCATCGTTCGTGTCGTCCTCGTCGTACGAGTTAACGTGCCGGTAACGCTCAGAGCGGGCTGAGAAAGACAGACAGACAGACATGTACACAGATAAATACAGGGCTTGATGTAATGAAAGGAGAATAATAGATTAATAATGAACAGGCAAATTGGAAAAATAAACCCTTAACCTACTGTAGTTTATTCCTGTAACGGTACAGCAGTCGTAAACATCGTTATCTCAACAACCTTTCCTTTTTTTTTTGTGAACATCATGAGACTCACTGTCAAAGTAGCTGGTGTCCTCCTCCGACTCCAGGTGAGGGATGAACTCCGCCTTCTGCCTCAGCAGACTGTTCCAGTCCAGATCAGAGAAGAACGAGTGCTGCTTCACCTCGTATGCTCCTCCTGGTGATGAGGAAAAAGTCAAATATGTGAACATCTGCTATGAATGTGATTATCATACCGGTCCTGTCATTATTCCACTTATTTTCATTCTTCTATAGAGCCATCTCCATCTACTGTTCTGTCATATTAACCATCCAACCATCCATCCATCCATCCATCCGTCCGTCCTCCATCCAGCCACCAACATACCTATATTTTAATTTACAACTTTTAACAAATTCCCTTATCCAGAACTTACAAGTTATTTTCTCCACACATATACAGTACATTCATCCATTCATCCATCCATCTAGAAATCCATCAACCCACTCACCAATACATCATCCATTCATCCATATATTCATCCATCCATCCATCCATCCAGCCACTAACATAGCTTTATTTTTAATTCACACCTTTCAACAAATCATCCTTATCCAGAACTTACAAGTTATTTTATCCACCCATATACGTACATTCATACACCCATCCAGAAATCCATCAACCCACTCACCAATACATCATCCATCCATCCACCCATCCATCCATCCATTTTGCCATACAGCCATCTATTCACCCATCCATCTATCGATCTATCCTTCATCTGTTCATCCATATATCCATCAATTCTCCACCCATCCATTCATCTTTATATCCATCCATCCACCCTTCAATTCATCCATCCTCCATCCATCAATTTACCCAAACTTCCATGTAAAGGATTTTACAAATCCCCTTAGCCAGAACATACAAACGTTCTTCCTTCCATCCATCCATCCATCCATCCATCCATCCATCCATCCATCCATCCATCCATCCATCCATCCATCAATTCATTCATCCATTCATCTATTTCTCATCATAACATCCATCCGTCCATTTATCATATGCCTATCCCCTCCATGCATTCATCATGGAATCCAAACATACTCTCCGGTGTCCACTGAGCCATCAAATTACCTATATTTACATTTACAGCTTTTATAAATGATTCAGAACAACTTACTGTACAAAGGCTCTTCAATCTATCCATGCACACATCATGTCCCCATCTAACCATCCATAATCATATCATCTATCCGTTTATCATATCACCCTCCATGCATTCATTAAAAAGCATTAAAATAGACTGATCAGCTGTAACATTATAGCCTAATATTCACCTCATATTGAGTAGGTCCTCCTTTTACCTCCATGGCATTGATGCACTGTGTGTTCTGAAACCTTTCTATTTTAACCAGCATTAATCTTAATCATTAATTAATCTTGAGCTACAGTAGCTCTTCTATTGGATCAGCCTTTACTCCCCACGTGCAACAGTGAGCCTTGGTAGCCCAGGACCCTGTCGCCAGTTCACAGGTTTATCTTCCTTGGATCACTTTTAGTACTGTATGTCCTGACCACTGCAGACCGGAAGAGCTACGGTAGCCCAAAGAGAAAGGTGTATGAACACATTTTTGGTTGAAGGGGGACTTACTCAGTATTAGGCAGGTTAACATAATGTTTGGGCTGATCGTACAGTATATCCATCTCCCTTCCTTCCACCCATCCATCCATTATCGTCCATTCACCCATGTCTTAAACAGTTGCATTTACATCATTTAAAAGATTTCCTTGTCTGAAACAAATTCTAAAAATGGGTTAGGGTTAGGGTTGGGTTAGGGTCCATCCTTCAATCCATCTATCCATCTTGTCACCCATTTAACTACCTACTGCAGCACTCATTCATCCATCCATCCATCCATCCATCCATCCATCCATCCATCCATCCATCATCACATTATCCATCCTTACATTTATCCTAACCCTCACCAATCCATCCATTCATATCCTTCATCCTTACATTCATCATATCTATTCACCCATTTTTCATTCCATTCCTCTGTTCATCCTTTCATCTATTGTTTATTCATCCATCCATCATCCATCTACCCATCCACTCTTCCACCCTTCCGTCCATCATGTCATTCATGTATTGATGCTGAACATTTGTTCATTCATTCATCACATTTCATAGCATAATACTATCCATCACCCATATGTCCATCCATCTTCACATCATCCACCCTTTGTGTCTCAAAGGTTCGGCCTACCTGTTCCTAATCGCACCAGCGGGTTGGTCTGCAACAAGGTGGAAATCAGGTTCTGAGCGTCGCTAGGCAACGCTTCATCTCCCTCGGGCCAAGCAATGTCGTCTACACACAAACACACACACACACACACACACACACACACACACACACACACATACACACACACACACACATACACCTTTAGTGAGAAACCTAGCACATGATATATATATATCTGGCACAGCTCCTCATCTGCTATTTTAAACATGAAGGAAAATGAACTAATAAACTCCTTGTTTGTTGTTTGTTTTTTTGTTGGCAACGTTGCTGCTCTTGGTAGCAAACTCGCAGCTAAATTTAGTGATGTTTTTATATAGCACAAAATGTTTCAGAGCAAGCATTTGACATGTCTGGGCAGGGGGGCGGTATTCAGTTTCCAATCACATAAAGGAAGTCAAAAACAAGTGCTACTTCTATCACCATTTGATTGCGAGATACATTTTTTTTAAGAAAATATTATTTTCTTATTAATAAGCAAATTTCATTCTAGGATCATGTGAGAGAAACACCACTGGCATGGATGGATTGCGATTGTCTTTATGCAGCCCAAAAATGATATATAACTGATATTCGTTTTATTGTTGGTGACCTCATCTTTGGAAGGAGATACACACCTCTACTCACCTGAGATCACCTGGCCGAATAACTCCTCAGGTGTGTCCCCAAAGAAAGGCACGCATCCTACCAGGAACTCATAGAGGATGATTCCCATAGCCCACCAGTCCACGGGTTTCCCATAACCCTGCCGCAGGATCACCTCCGGGGCGATGTACTCCGGGGTCCCACACACCTACACAATGAGGTCAATTGCAGCGTTATGTTCCACACTGTTTCAAAGAAGCACATGCCTTACTTACACTTACTGTATTGTGCTCTAATACAGTTTGGTGATTATTATTATACGAACATTTAGCATTACCTTTTAACTGTTTAAACAGGATTGACTCGCACCTGTTTGTCCAGGAACTCACGAGCGTCCTTCTCGATGTGACCTTCGTACAGGTTTGTGGTGAGGCTCATGAGACCCATTTTAGAGAGGCCGAAGTCAGTCAGTTTAATGTGTCCCATTGATGTAATCAAGAGACTGAAGACAAATACACATAAAAATCTGTCATAATGTGAGAGTGATCTAGGAACAGGCACGTCCTAATGAAGGACATGTGGCCTTTATGTGAGTCGGTTTCAGTGTAAAAGACATAAACTTTACGTGTATGAGTCCTAATTAAGAGGGTGTGTGCCGGTCCTTATGAAGGAGGCATGGTTTTATGTGTGCCTTCTAATGAAGGATGTGTGTGCTCTAATGGTGTGTGCTTGTCCCATTACCAGTCTAAAGTGCCTCAATTCTGATTTTTTTTACCCTCATGTGAAACAGATTAGATTTTTAGGGCTGTCTGAGCAAACAAATCTGATGTTTTTCAGATAGGAGCTGAGTCACTTTCACATCTGTTCCTAGATCAGACTTGTATTAGTCCTAATAAAAGAGGTGTGGCCTCTATTTGTATTAGTCCTAATGAAGGAGTTGTGGCCTCTATTTGTATTAGTCATAATTAGGGAGGTGTGGCCTCTATTTATATTGGTCCTACATAAAGGAGGTGTGGCTTCTATTTGTATTAGTCATGATGGAGGTGTGGTCTCTATTTTATTAGCTCTAATAAAGGAGGTGTGGTCTCTATTTATATTGGTCCTAAATAAAGGAGGTGTGGTTTCTATTAGTATTAGTCCTAATGAAGGAGGTGTGGCCTCTATTTTTATTAGCTGTAATCAAGGAGGTGTGGCCTCTATTTCTATTAGTTCTAATGAAAGGGGTGTGGCCTCTATTTCTATTAGTCTTAATGAAAGGGGTTGTGGCTTTTACTTGTAGGGTGTGTGGCTTTTATTTGTATTATTTTTAATGAGGAGGCTGTGGCCTCTATTTGTATTAGTCCTAATGATGGAGATGTGGCCTCTATTTCTATTAGTCCTTATAAAGGGGTGTACTGTTTTTATATTATTAACATTGTAACACATTATGCTATTAGTATAAAGCTAGAACAGAAGATTTCAACTCCTCTGATTTATCTGGGTATTTAAATGTTTTGAGTAAAAACCTCCTGTGCTGTAGAGGGAGCTCACTCACTTGTCTGGCTTGAGGTCTCGGTGTACGATGCCGTAGTTGTGGATATACTCCAGCGCCAGGACTGTCTCAGCGAAGTACATCCGAGCCATTTCCACTGGTAACGCGCCAATATTTTTCAGGAGGGTGGCACAGTCTCCACCTAGCAAACAAAGCGAGAAAGGAGCTACATTTAGCAGGAGGCATGATGATCCTATCTGCTGTAGAGTCACTAAATATAAATTTCACTCTAGTGCATGAGCAGTCGCGGGATAAGAATATGATACTAATGCCTACTCAGCGACTGGGAATCAATTAAATTAAATCCATCCTGAGGCTATTTTTACTTATAAGCAGCACTTTCTTTATAAGCAGATAAGCACTGAGCTGATCCCGGAGTGATCGGTTACTAACAGGAACGAGCTCAGCCATGTTGGTCTGTCTGTCTGTCACACGCAGCAGAGCAGCTTTTTAAGCCTCAGTGTGTCACTGACGAGTCATCATAACACCCTGCGGACTGACAGAAAGAAAGAGCTTGAGGTTGGAGAGAGCGAAGCGTGGCGCGCAAAGCTCGTCTCCTTCAGGTTCGACTCGGAGAAAATAATCTCAGCCCCACGGCAGCGTTAGCTCGAAGTGGAATACACACGGCGCAGAATAATTACACAACCTCCACAACCTCCAGGAACCCGAGCAACAGAGAGGCGTGTGTTTGTCTTACCCTCCACGTACTCCATGACCATGCAGAGGTGTCTGCGAGTCTCGAACGAACAGAACATGCTGACGACGAACGGGTTTTCGGCAAAGGTCAGGATGTCTCTCTCTACGAACGCCTGCTGGATCTGGTTTCTCAGGATCAGGTTCTGCTTGTTGATTTTCTTCATGGCGAAACGCTGCCGAGTTTCTCGGTGCCTCACCAGATACACTGCCCTGCAGAGAGACAGAGACAGAGAGAGAGAGAGAGCAAAAGTATACAAATATGACTGTATGATATTGCATAATACAACAAATTACATCATATGTTAGGGGTGTCACACAATTCCAGTAGCTGTATCTCCAAATATCCTTATTTGAACTGAAACCTTCGGAGAGTGTTGCGTTAAACCTGAAAGTGTTGTCCCGTCCCGTCCCCCCAGTGTTTTAGCACTGCGATTTTTAACATCATTCAATATCACCAAAGTTTATGTCTAATTTATTTCAAGCAGTCTAATTTATTTCCTACTGTACAGGTTTTAACATGTTAAAAACTCCAACAAGTATTTAATAAGCATTGAAATATTGTTTAAATGTCAAGTCTTAGACAAAGCGATAATCTCTAAAAAAAGTTTCTGCTCCAGACTCCAGTCCAATAGGTGGCAGTATTCCATTAACCACCCAAAAACTCAAAAGAAGAAGAAGCGATTTTCTACAAAAGTAAATATTATGTAAAGAAGATGCTAATTACATTTTCAGCACAACTTGTAGCGCAACAACCTTTGACCATTTTAAGTTAGTAAGCTTACCTAAAAAAATTTTTTTTGTTTGTTTTAATTGTTTCTGAATTGAAAAATTGACTCAAGGGTTCAATTAATTGAATCACCAATGAAAAAGCGGAATAATCATTTACATTGCATAGCTCTAACCTGGTCACACAAGTTGTACAAATATGTTTGGGTCTGCTTTCCCAAATTTTTTTTTTTTTAATTAGTAGACAAATTCGAACCACAGGCAGTTACTAAATATATGTTCATTCAGAATAGTTTCCGTCTTTCTCTTTTATCTGCTCTTGTTACGGGTTTCCACAGCAGGGTTTTATTTGATTCGCTTTACTGGTTAGCACTGCTGCCTTGCACCTCCAGGGTCTGGGTTCAAGTTTCCGCCTAAGGGGTCTGTGTGCGTGTTTGCATGTGCTTGGTGGGCTTCCTCCGGTACTTTCCTTCCACAGTTCAAAGACATGCAGATTAGACTAATTGGCGTTCCCAAATTACCCGGAAGTGTGAATGAGCGTGTCTGTGCCCTGCAACAGATTAGCACCAGGGTGTACCCTGGCTCATGCTACAGGTCTCCTGGGAAAGGCTCGGGCCCCCATGACCCTGTACAGGAAGAAGCGGTATAGACGATGAGCGAGTGAGTGATTCGCTCCATGTTTTGATTTTTCACATTTTTTCCCCCGGAGCTGGCACGAACAGTGCACAGACTTTGGCAACCTCGATCGTCTGATTGTGGTGCACTGGCTGTTCATTCTGAAAAATGTATTTTATTAACTGTTCTCTCTCCTCTTTCGCGGTCCTGGCCTCGGCTGATGTTGCCAGCTGCTTCTCTGAAGACTTGAGCTGCAGTCGCTCGATAGTTCAGGACTGGAATTTCCTAAAAGTCTACCTGAGCCTCCAATAACTAACTGGACTCCATATTAACATCAATTAACATCAACTGTTATACTGAGCTGCCTGCCATCTAACACACAGTATGACTGCAGATCAATTCCTGCTTTTGTTTCACCCAGATGAGGATGGGTTCCCTGTTGAGTCTGGTTCCTCTTAAGGTTTCTTCCTACTGCCATCTCAGGGAGTTTTTCCTTGCTACACCCTCGGCTTGCTCATCAGGGACTATCCGACCATTTTCATTCATACACATTCACATTTCACACAAACTTCCATAGTTTCTTTGGTTGTGTAAAGCTGCTTTGCAACAATGACAGTTGTTGCAGTGGTGGCTCAGAGGGTTAAGGCACTGCGTCACCGATCGGAAGATTGGCGGTTCGATTCCCAGCTCAGCCAGGTTGCCATTGTTGGGCCCTTGAGCAAGGCCCTTAACCCTAACTGCTCCAGGGGCGCTGTACCATGGCTGACCCTCTGCTCTGACCCTGGTTACACTGGGATATGTGAAGAAGGAATTTCACTGTGCTGTAATGTATATGTGACAAAAATAAAGGCTTTAAAAGGACTATACAAATAAAATTGAATTGAATTTAGATTCAATTAAACCTTTGTAGTAATTTGTAGTAAAAGGTAGCAGAAAAATGTTGCATTCCTTTTAAAAAGTTCATTTTTCTCATGATGTGTAAAATCAAGGTCGAAACCTGTTTGCCTGTTAACACAAAGACCACAACTACTCTACAACTTTACAAACTCATCTTACGGACATTGAACATGTCCAAATTCGGCCAAGTTACTGTCCTGCACCTTTCAGTGCTGTTTAAATATTAAATATTTATTTTTGTATGTTGTTCTACGCCGGACTCGATGCAGCGCCTGTTGTTATTTTGTATACATTATGATATTCAGTACAAGTGTTTTGAAGCCATTTTGCAATATTATTATACATACCTTATATTGGGGATTCGTGTACTCCTATAATAACTTTTTCTCCAATTTTATAAACAAAAATTAGACAAAAGCACAGTGTGATCACTGCATGACTTGAAATACTTCTAAGTTTTTTTTTCTGTAGAAGGCATGGCATATCCTTGACTGTTTTAATGACACTACCTGGTGCTTGGACCCCTAAATCAAACTGCAACCTGCCTAATTATGACTCCAGCACAAAAGTAAGGAATATCAACATGCCTCAGACAGATGGAGAAGTGCGTCTGGTTCGTGTGTTTGTGTGAGTGTGTGTGCACACTCACCCATAGGCTCCGTTGCTAATCAACTTGATGGTCTGAAAGTCTGATTCACAGGGTGGCTTCATGGCCTTCATCTTTCCCTGCAGAATGAACCCAGCAGAGGAATTTACAGTGAGAGAACTGCAACATAACCCTCATTATAAGCTCACCCACACGCACTCGCGCACACACGTTGTGTTCGTTGCACAGTTGAACTGTAAGCGACTGCACAGTCAGGAGCGAGCCGACCAGCTGAAGAGCTTATGTAACAGGCTTTCATAACAATAACGCGGACATAAACAGACACCAGCTTGGCTTATTAATAACTGGAGCGGGACGACTGATCAGATTCGACCTGCTCACGTCTCACCTCCGCCGAGTCGTCGGTCTCAGGTGTGTGTGGCCCCTCACTGTCGTAGCTGTCAAGGTTCACCATGTCTACAAGAAGAGGAAACAATCAGCTCGTGAACAAACAGGTTGCCTCGAGAACTCTTGAGGATATAAACTCAAGGGTGACCCGATCTCCTCCTCCTCCTCCTCCTCCTCCTCATCCACCAACCTTCCCTAACTTCCCTAAACATGTCTGGTTTTTGTTCAACAACGACAATTCAGACAAACCAGAAAAGGTAGGTATAGTTTGCAAATGAAAGTTTTTCTAATTTTAAGAATTTCATTAGTAAATTATACCTACTGTACCTTTTCCGGTTTGTTGATTTATTACAGCTGATTGGACGTTTAAATGCCGCGAGGCTGCTGTACTTCTTGTATATCTTGAGTGACAGATATCTCATCCAATCAGCAATAAGGATTTGATTTGCACACATGACCTACTGTACCTTTTCCGGTTTGTCTGTCACTGTCACTATGTTTTCTGATTTTTTGTTTTGTTTTTGATTTTGTTATTTTGTTTTCAGATTTGTTATTTTGTTTACAGTTTAGTTGTTTTGTTTTTAGACATGTTATTTTGTTTCCTGTTTTGTTATTTTGTTTCCGATTTTGTTATTTTGTTTGTTCTTTTTTGTTATATTGTTTCAAGTTTTGTTAATTTGTTTTCATTTTTTTTCCGTTTTTAGACATGTTATTTTGTTTCATGTTTTTTTTTGTGTTTTTTTTAGATTTGTTATTTTGTTTCCGATTTTGTTATTTTGCTTCTGGTTTTGTTATTTTGTTTTTCGGATTGTTTATATTGTTTTCAGATTTGTTATTTTGTTTACAGTTTTGTTATTTTGTTTTAGATTTTATTATATTGTTTTCAGTTTTGTTATTTTGTTTCCAGATTTGTTATTTTGTTTTGCACTTCTCAGCCACCTTATAACAGAGAAACAGAAAAAAAGAGAAGGAGAGAGACCAAGGCAAAGCTCCAAACAGATAAGACGACACCAAGACACAAAACAGACTCTGATAATCACGTTAGACAAATACTCCTGCCTCAGTGTGCTTCAGTACAGCATGCCTTGAGATCACAATTCGATAAAGCTTTCGCACCGCTTCCCCCTCGACACCTCATTTCAGATCAGGAATAACCACGAAATCACCTTCATTTGCTGAAAAGCTGACACTGATCAAAGTGTTTACACTGTTCAGAAAGTCACTCCTTCTGTAATGAGTATTCAATCTCTCTGGCACAAGTGTCAATGATCTAGTACATTTGCGCGTATATTAATTTACTGTGTTTGTTATACACACACACACACATCTCTCTCTCTCTCTCTCTCTCAATGCAGTATTATTGTTTTTTTTTTCATTTCTAGGGTTTCATCTGCTACTCTGCCTCTCAACTTCTATTACACTTGCACTTCGCCTGTGTGTGTGTGTGTGTGTGTGTGTGTGT
>QMIH01000840.1:172337-186321 GCA_003987875.1 Clarias batrachus | reverse complement strand
AAATATAATTGTTTTAGAGGGAATAAATGACCAACATATAAGTATGCACACCCCTTTTTTTGTGTGAGAAAGGACGCATCATATATTCCAGCAGCTACTTTAAAGGTCCCATATTTTTTAATTCAAGTTCCCAGTGCTCGCCAAAGTGTGTGTGTGTGTGTGTGTGTGTGTGTGTGTGTGTGTGTGTGTGTCTGTGTCTGTGTGTGTGAGTGTGTGTGTGCAGTAATGCATTTTTTCACCTCAACCTCCATCTGTTTGTCTCCTCTTCCTAAAGCACCATTTTTAGTGCCAATGTAAATGAGCTACAGTACTGCGGAACAGTCTTGATCCACCCCTCAATTCAATGATGTAGATTAAATGACAGAAATTGGAACAAATATTTTAGTGCAACAGTCTGCTAAAAAGTTCCTAAAAATACTATTTAAAATACAGTGGAACCTCGGATTGCGAGTAACACGGTTTGTGAGCATTCCGCAAGACGAGAAAGGATTTTTAATCAACTTTGACTTGGAAACCGAACAAAAGTCTTGGTTTACGAGTACGGAGTATCATGTATTATGCGCCTCTTATTTTGACACAGAGCGTCACATGATCACAACTGAGCCAATGATTTTTCTCTCTCTTGCGCTGTGGAATTGTGGGTAATCGTCTACCCTGGTGCGTCTTAGTGCTCGTCTCTTACTGGTACAATCAATATCTCCCACTCTGTTTCAGCGTTTCTCCTATGTGTGTGCGTGCGCGTAATTTGACACCGACACACACACACACACACACACACACACACCGACACATGCACACACGCACTCTCTCGCCTTTACACCCCCCGTCCCGGTTTCACACACGCACACAGAAACTCTGCTCTGTCGTGATTTTTTTTACTTTACAGCAGTGATTCCGTTAGTATGTGCTCACGTGAGTATCATTAGACAGATTTTTCCCCCTTAAAACAGTGTTTCCGTTGTGTGTGTGTTTGTTGTGAAACTTAAAAAGCGAGGTGGGGGGGAGGGAGGAGGAGTTTTACTGTGAAAGACGAAGCGAGGGAAGGGTCTAATTCCACACACACACAACGGAAACACTGTTTTAAGGGGAAAAAAATAAATCTCTCTCACACACACACACACACACACACACACACACACACACACGGCGTCACCGCGCACAACTCGGAAACACTTATCTGGATTTATTTTTACTTTAAGGTAAAGTGCAGGTTAATTTGTTTTATTTTTAATTTATATATTGTATTAATATAATATAGTAATTATTTTTATGTATTTATTGTTTTGGGCTCTGGAACGAATAATTTGAGTTTTCATTATTTCTTATGGGAAAATTAGATTTGTTTTAGATTTTGGAGTGTTTTAGAATACGAGCCCGCTTTCGGAACGAATTATGCTCGTAATCCAAGGTTCCACTGAAGGTTGTTGCTGTAACAACCTCAGCAGCGACCTCATTTCCCCTCTTGCCTGTTCCAAGCACTCAGCATTCAGCATCACCAGTGCACTAATCACCGGCCTGTTTTTTGGGTGGGGATTCTCTGTAGTTTACCGGCGGTTGGAATCCAATAGATTCCAACTAGTAGATTCATTCTCCCTCATCTTCCCGGCCTTTTAAAGCCGATTCTCCAGCCTTTCTCAAAATATCTGATGCTTCCTTCCGTGATCTTGTCCTGTGTCTTGAACTCTTCGTTTACTTCCACACACTCTTTCTTCTCCACACTTTTTCTCTCAGTACCACTCAGCATCTTTAGTTGCAGTATGGATCTCTCTAGTCTAGTCTTCCTCAAAAACCAACATTAAAACTCTCCCTAGTTCTTGGAGCTGTGCCGCCATCTCTAGTTGCTCCTGCATGTATTTCAAAGAGTGATCTTCTTCTCCTTCATCGTTTTCTTCTTGCACCTGTTTCTCACTGGTTTAAGCCTTAAGTCAGATGTTTTCTGTGCTGCATGATTCATAGGTCACTTTTTGGCTTAGCAAACAGAAACCTTGCTCTGAACCTGCTCAGCTACAGGGACTGGACTGAGAATGAGAGACAAAAAGAAGTCCACCAAGAAGCCAGGAGAACTATAATATTCCTCAAGAGTACATTAAATAAATGAATTTTACAAATCTGGCTATATGGAAGCAAAATATACGGTCAAGGTTCAAGACATTTCTTTTGCAGGGTGCCGCACGCCTTCTTATACCGTATGAGGTCACGGTAGGAGGAAAATTGTTTATTTTCTAAACAAATCTTATTTTTCTTTCGAGGCCATAGAGAAACTTGTTGCTGCCACTTTTCTACCTGCGCTGGACCATGATGATGTTATATACTGTACATGAGCTTTCACCTGTTGCATTCTGTTTACCAGGGAGCATTCAGATACATTACACACCTCAAAGATCTCACTCACCACTGCTCTTTGCACGCCCGAGTCTGACGGACTGCCCTGTCTACCTGTCGACCCAATCATCTAAACATTCTTATTTATAAAACTGCACTTGCACAGCTTCCTCCTTACCTACACACTGCATAAGGCTATGGAACCGGACCTAATCCTACCGACCGTCCCACCAGTCTGTTCCAAACCAGTGGAAAAGGGCGTTTAAATGTGCTGCTCCATCAGCCTGGAATCAGTTCAATTCATCTGAATCTTCATACTGTAACCTGGTTTCACTGGAGTAACAATAACAGAATGACAGCCTATAACTGGGTGGAGAAGTATTGAATGTTGAATTGTTTCTGGTTAAACAATGTAACATTAATAAAAATATGTTCATAAGTCAGATTTGTTCTTAAGTCAGACAAAGTGAATCTTATATGCCTTTAACATGAATATACAAAGTAAATCTTTCCAAACTGCCATCATGTGGCCACAAACCATAATCGCATCTAAGGAAATGAATCTCACACAAATGTACTGTAATAGTGTCGTCTCTGCGCCATATAAATCGTGAGGGGAATCCCGGACGCCATTGTGTCTCAGAGCTGATTTCCACAGTATTGGACTGTGAACCTTTCCGAAATTAGGATTATTCACCAACAGGACGGCTTTATAGGACAGACATTTTCTATCATCGTGCTCCCGGACTAAAAAGGTTGAGGCCGACTCATTTCTCCCACACACACAAAAACACAACACGTACAATATACTAGACTTTATACATTTTATACATTCACTTACACACTGGGAATATTGTATATAATTGTACATATTGGTATCTGGTGCACTGCAGTGTCTATTTTTTGTACAATACACATGAGCTACTTCGTGATTCAACCGCGGTAGAACCATGGTCTGTTCGTATGTTGTCAGAATGATGCTAACAATATTAGCATGTCGCTAATAACATGATTAGCATGTTGCTAGCATGATGCTAGTGTGATTACCATGTTGTTAGCATGGCGCCTAGCTTATTAGCGTGTTGCTAGCATTATGCTAACTATATTAGCATGTTGCTGGCAATATCAGTAGAATGTTAATATCATGATGCTAGAGTGCTTAGCATGTTGCTAGCATGGTGTTTAGCTAATTAGCATGCAGCTGGCATTATGCTAACTATATTAGCATGCTGCTAGCTACATCATTAGAACTGATGCTGGAGTGCTTAGCAAGTTGCTAGCATGACTCCAAAGCTTTGCCACGGCAAGCACCACTCACATTTTCTTCAGGAAATGTTCCTCTCTAGTTATTATTATTATTAATATTATTATTATTATTATTAAAAGCCATGGTCAATGCAAAAAGAAAAAACATACAAAAAGCAGAATATCAAAATTATATTATTTAAATGTGTTTTTTCCATAATATCTCACATTTAATGTTTCTGTCTCTTGACAGCTTCCCTGTTCATTTTCTTACAATCCTTTTGTCAATTTTCGCGTCACTGCGGTGCCTTTTTTTCTCCAGATTTCTACTATAGTATATCTTATTAATGTTTTGGAAATTCTTCTGTGAATCCTGTCTGATAAAACCAAGAAGATGTCAAGAAACAGCTGTAAATCTCCCCTTTAATCAACACTGTGCATGTGTGAGGTTTAGAACGTCTGAGTTGCAATGTGATTTTTAATGAGAAATGTGATATAATATTCATATCAACACCCCCTCACACACACGCACACACACTCACGAATAACTTGCTCTAATTAAGAGATCATTAGAACGATTTTTGACCCTGTGACTACATTTGGTGGAAGTCGGCCCCATTCGGAGACGAAGCACGGGAAAGCGTGCGGGACCTTTAATGAAATGAACACAGGTAAGATGAGATCGGACACAGACAGGTTTTTCCTAACAGCATGTTAAAGAAATGAAATATGCAAACGCATGCTAATCGCTTGCCGAGGTCCCCCTATGAGACATCCATATTCATGCCATGCAAATGTAGCGTAATCTCATTATCTTCAGTGAGCTTTACTAAATATAAAATCTGATCCTCCAGCTGTTCGAGCTTTTTTACATCTAAGGAAGATCAGAGAACACACACACTGACAGATTTTCATGTGCTTGAGTAAAACTGATCTAATTTATCATAAATTTTAAAAAAGTATTTAAAAATTGAAGAAATAAAATACCTTTTCATAAAGGTTTTGCTGAAGTGTTTTTAACGCATGCGGGATTTCATTATCTCATCATGACTAAAGAATTAATTCATAATAAACAAATACTCTGAGTAGAACTTAATCAGTTTTCTGTCAAGACAGTGTGTGTGTGTGTGTGTGTGTGTGTGTGTGTGTGTGTGTGTGTGTGTGTGTTATAGATGTGAGTGACGATAAAAACGTTCTTCAGATTAAACAGAGACAGTACCGTGGAGCTGGGTGTGGTGGTGCCGTATCCGGAAGACGGCAGTGAAGCCAGAGACCAGCGCCGTCCATCAGCCCTGAGGACACACAACGTACACAAGCTCAAACCTTCTGCATCACAGGTTTATTACAACCAAACTCATTTCATCAGATGACTCGCTGGATTCATGAAAAGCGATACATCTTTCATGACNTGGAGAATACTGGTATGTAGTATGGTTTACTGGAGAGTACTGGTATGTAGCATGGTTTACTGGAGAATACTGGTATGTAGCATGGTTTATTTGGAGAATACTGGTATGTAGTATGGTTTACTGGAGAATACTAGTATGTAGCATGGTTTACTGGAGATGTAGTATGGTTTATTTGAAGAATACTGGTATGTAGGATGGTTTACTGGAGAATACTGGTATGTAGCATGGTCCTGGAGAATACTGGTATGTAGCATGGTTTACTGGAGAATACTGGTATGTAGTATAGGTTTACTGGAGAATACTGGTTTGTAGTATGGTTTACTGGGGAATACTGGTATGTAGCATGGTTTATTGGAGAATACTGGTATGTAGTATGGGTTTACTGGAGAATACTGGTATGGAGTATGGGTTTACTGGAGAATACTGGGATGTAGCATGGGCAATACTGGGGTGTAGCATGATACAGTATGTAGCATGGTTTACTGAAGAATACTGGTTTATAGTATGGTCTATTTGGAGAGTAATGGTATGCAGGATGGTTTACTGGATAATACTAAGATATAGAATGATTTACTGAAAAATACTAGTAATGTAGCATGGCTAAGTGGAAAATACTGGGATGTAGCATGTAATATTGACATGTAGCATTGTTTAATGGAAAATACAGGGATGTATTATTGTTTACTAAAGAATACTCTTATGTAGTATGGTTAACTAGGTAATACTGATATGTAGCATGGTTCACTGGAGAATCCTGGGATGTAGCATGGTTTACTGGAGAATACTGAGACATACAGTAGCATGGTTAACGGGGTAATACTGGTACAGATAGAATGTCGTAGGATGGTTTACTAGAGAATAATGGGATGTAACAGGCTTTACTAGATACTGACATACTGGAGAATACTGGGAATTAGCATGGGCTACTGGAGATTACTGGGAAGCTGCATGGCTTATTGGAAAATACAGGGATGTAGCACGCTTTTCTGCATAATACTGTGAAGCAACGTGGTTAACTGGAGAATACTAGGATGCAGTATGGTTTTACAGGAGAAGTTTGAGGATGTAGCATGGTTTTCTGTAGAACAATGAGATGTACCGTGGCTTATTGGAAAATGTTAGCATGGTAGACAATACGTGTTATAATACTTGGAAAAGATACAGTCTGTGAAACAGTTCCTGAAGAGTTGCTTTTCTTAAATGATTGATTGGAACCAACCATATAAACGCATTAGGGTGAAGTGTGTTAGAGAGAGAAATCTATCCAAGTCGAGTAAACAACATTTTTAGTTCAGTTTACTGCGCTGGGTAAACAATCATGCGGCAAGCGAGATGGACTGTCACGTACAGATCAGATAACAAGAATGATAGCAGTGTTATATGAGCTGCACTGTCGGGAAATCTTCAATCTGTAACACATGGAAAGCGGAGTTGATGAGGCTTCTAGCTACGGCCAACAAAACAGTTCACTTAGCGCTGGAGTTGGTTGCTGAGCAACTGTGACATGATGACAGCCTGTCACTGGCGTTGTAAACACGCGGAGAGAAAACACACCTGAAGACAAAAAAAGTGATTGTGCTGAAGCTCAGAGACCATGTTAATGTACGATGTTCGCTGTTAGGTCTAAAAACAGACAGTTCAAACACACTAATCTGATGTTATCAGGTCGCATTGTGCCGTGCCACATTAGCATGGTTTGGCTGAAACATCCCCAAGCTGCATGCGCTGCTTTATCTACAATAGTGCTGCTCAGATTTAGCCAAGTCCATCAGACAGGAAATAACGCGCTCCCCACAGGCCTGCTCTGTCGATCGATTGTCTCTCTGACTTCCTCCGCTCCCCTCCCCTTTCCCTGCGCTCGTCTTTCATATAAACGACTGTCCCATGAACCGCCTCCCTGTCCATGCTGAGATCTGAGATACTTCAAAGTCTTGTTTGTTTCTGTGTGTTGTGCCATGTTAAACCTTCCTGTCACTTTGAGGATTCTTCCACACAGTCGACCAGCCTGGCAGGCTGAAACGTACGTCACTTAAACAGGCGACTTGTTTTTGCGTTAGCTTCCGGTTTTGAAACAACCTGTATCCTTAAAGTCAATTTCAACATGAATTTCACTCGTGTTCCTGGTCACACTGGAGGAAGAATATGCAGTTCTTCAGTATTAGGTTAACATTATGTAGTGTGTCCCTTTTTAAAAGACAAAAAGGTTATGCCTAATCTTGGAAATGGCAAGATTTTAGCCGGCTTACTGAAGGATTTCAGATATACAAGGGGTGTTCAAGTCAAACCGGGACAGAGCAGAAAACACTTATTGTATGAGAGTAAAACCTTTCTTACATTAAGGCCCTTATCCAGAGTTTTTATCTCACTATACTGTACATCTGAGCAGTGGAGGGTTAAGGCTAATGCTAATGTTACTAATGCTAATGCCATGCTAATGTCACTTTAAACAAACTAAAAGCTCATTTGCACTACTCTTACTGTATTTGTACTGTTTCCACTTTGCACCATATCGGCCTTCTGTCATGTGTTATCCTTTATCTGTCCCTTTTTGCAGGACAGTTGTCTTAGTTGTCTTCACTACTGTGATAGTTTTAGTTTGTGTTATTTAAGGTTTTTTTTTAAACACTATTTATTCGTTATCATTTAAATTTTTGTACTCATAGTTTGTCTAAGGAGACTGAGAGTAACATAATTTTAATTCTCTATATGTATGTACTATACTATACACGTAGCAGAATCAACAATAAAGTTGACTTTGGCCCCAACAGCGACAACTTGGTGGCTGTGTGATTTGAACCTGAAACCTCCTGAGACGTATTGTAGTCCAATGCCTTGACCACTGAGCCAACCCTAACCACATGTCTCTATCTAACCTTTGCATCAGACTGCCTGTCTGCTTCATGTCTGGAAGCCTGGCCGGCCTCCCAGGAATTCCTTTATCTGTTGGCGAATACTGGAATGCAGTATGGTTTTACTGGAGAATACCAGGATGTAGCATGATATACTAGGATGTAAGATGGACTTCCTGGAGATTATTCTGATTCAGCAAGCTTTTCTGGAGGATACAAGGATGCAGTTTTTGTTAATGGAGAATTTCATGAAAAGTCCCGGTTTGACTTGAACGCTCATTCTTGACATGATTGAGAACTGATTTTAGGTTTTAAGAAGTTTAAAGAACAATTGTTATAACTACAGTACATATACGTGTGGACAATACATGTGGCTGTGGTGTTTTGACTAGAGCAGCTACTGTAGCACTTCTAATCTTGTGTGAAAGATGCTGGACAGCTGTGTGGCCACTGGGTTACTCAATATTCAGTTTGTGCGCTTCTGCCCTATGGCTAATGACTGTTTAAACGCAACGACTGAATCGATATAAGAGCATCAAACGTCAATAAATCAATACCCGTGTCGGACATCTCGCCTATCTGTCAGAGCTGTTGTTCCCTTTTCAAGCAGTCTGAAGGATTAAACTAATGATGGCATTGTTGAACACGGTCGCCATGGTAATACTAAACTATTAATACTTACGAGACAAATGAGTCATTGCTCCAGACATCAGGAGGTGGGTAAACACATGCAAAAAGACTCTGGTGAATGACTAATGACGAACATTAGCATAATTAATGGATGACACCGGCACCGTTATGCCGCTAAGAAGTGCTGAAATAATCTGTAATATTCATGAATTTGTGCACATTCGCAATTTTAAACAAATCATCTCTCACACCGAGCTATGAGAGCCACGCGAACGAGCAAATAAACACAACAAATAAAACGCCTCTGGTTTTTACAAGTACTCAATACTCGAGTAAAAGTACTTACTCAACTTACTCAAGTAGAAGTACTAAGTATGTGCTCTAAAATGTACTTTAAGTATGAAAGTAGGACTAGTTTTTGATAGTAGCCCATAGTAACATGACTGAGGAAACATCACCAGGTGTCCTGAGCGGCGAATTACATTATAAAAGGCTTGTAGGTGGCGCAGTGGTAAAGCACTCACCCTATCATCTGGAGATCACCAGTTTGAATCCCGGGTGATGCTGTAACCTCTCGCAGCCTGGGGTCTAGAGAGAGCTGATTGGCCGAGCTCTCTCAGAGGGGAGGGATGAGAGGTACTTAGTGCTCCCACATTAATCACGGCTCTACAGCCAGTCAGGGGCGTCTGTGAGCTCACGCAACGGAGGGAGCGGATAGCGCTGTCCTCAGAGTGTGTTACTCCGCCCCCAACGGTGCGTGAACGAATAAATCGAAAACATGCGGTCGGCTGGCGTTTCCTCCGAACCATGTGATCGACTTCGGTCCTCCTAACTGAGTGGTAGTAGTAGCCTTAATGTGGGAGCCCCCTAGTGACGGGGAGGAAATAAATAAATAAAAGGCTTGTAGATCGAGGTCTGGATAAAACCAAAGTCGTGACCTCGAGCTACCTTAAGTGGAACTATTTTTACAAGAAGACTTTACATGTAATCTGTGAAAGTGGTGGCTCAGGTGGCTCTATGTTAATATTTGGATCTGAGGATTCGGGTTTGAGTCCTGGCGTCAGTTGGTTGCCACACCCCCGTACTAAATTTGAAAAAATGTTTAAAATACAAATAAATCTAAGTAGTATAAAATTGTGATTAATCGTGTTTAATCATACATTATAACTAGATTTAAAAAATGTAATCGATTGAAAGCCGTAATTTAAACGCAATAAAAGTTGAAGCTGTTGACAGCATGAATGCGCGAGTCTAGTAGAGATTGAAAGCAGCGTGATTTGACATCAGTTATCGTTACTTTGGTAGCTTAGTTCGCTAATTGTTACTATTGCTCCCCTGTACTGTATAATGCAAGTTATAACATAGTTATACAATAAGGTTAAAGGATATGCCTTATATGTACTGTAAAAAGATGGTGTTATTTGCCTGGATCACAAACCAAAAGCGTACGAGTTCACAACAAATTGACTAGTTATCTACGTCGCTTCTAGTCTTACCTTGACAAGTCCGCTGTCTGAGTCACTGAAAAGAACCTAATTACTAACGGCAAACGACAATGCTCGACAAGATTTTTATGAATTTATTGAATTTTATTACCTTCTAGAAGGGGTGAACGAGAAGTGGGCGGGGCCGCTGGGTGAAAAGGTTCGAGGACTGTCCAGTGGACTACTTCCTGTTTCGAAGAAAAAAGTGAAAAGAGAACAGAAACAGTTTCAGCATTTGGTTTTGTTCCTCATCTAAACCAGATTTGTGGGAAAAAAAAAAACAAGATGTGTGTTTGCTCTTGTAGGAGGTCATCTCCGGTATAGATGTCAATGAGGAAGGCATGTTTCTCACCTATGTGTCCGGGTAACGGTGAGTGGGGTCGCGGCAGGGTCGGGGAAGTACTGGTCAGGATCAGACTCTTCCTGTTACTGGTGCGACAGCTGAAACACACACAAAAACAAGCCAGAAATAAATAACTGTGAATGCATATGTGTGTGTGTGTGTGTGTGTGTGTGTGTGTGTGTGTGTGTGTGTGTGTGTGTGTGTGTGTGTGTGTGTGTGAACTTGGTGAAGTTTCACGGTAAAAAAGCAACAGTTTAATAGTGAAAATAAGAGCATTTCCACACACACAGCATGATGAAAACTCACAGGATTGGGACAAAAGAGCTGTGTCCATAAGAAAATCACTTGTTAGTGAGAAAACAAAACGGGTTCCATTTGCTGACTCTAAATTTGACATTATTCCAGAGTGATGGGCGTGTCAGGGTGAGAAGGGAAGCACATGAAGCATCATGTATAGTGTCCACTGTACAAGCCTCTGGAGACAGGGTTATGATCTGGGGTTGCTTCAGTCGCTCAGGTCGAGACTCGAGCAACGTTATGTGGAAATAAAACACCTGAATGTACTGAATCACCAGCACATCACATCTGTGGAGTTTCCCTTCACCTCTTTCCACTACAGCATCAGTTTCTGATTCATTATTTTGGTTTCTAAGGTGACAGTGTAACATCAGATTTAGCTCCAGAACCCTTGCAACATCCATGTTGTCTTTTACATGAAGTCCAACTCATTCAAAAGAAATCACTGCATGTTAGGAGATATTATGAATCTGTGTAAAACTGTTGCTATGGTTACACCTTACGAGAACGTCGCCAAACACCGTTCCTTTCAACCATTTCCATGCACGCTAACGTAGAAATCATTTCTAATTACAATTCGACTTTGTGATAGCAAAGACAACTGCAGGATCATAAGCATCAATCTAGCCTACATTTTTATTCACCCTTGTCGTCATGGTTACATTCCGACATGATCACGTCCTACAGTATATGAACAGCCCCATCGGCCAATCACAAATAAGTATTTTAGAGAGCCAAATGGAAACGGCATACGTGGTAAAAGTAAGTGTGTTATGCAGCTGTTGATGAAGGAAATGAAGTAAAGTCTGACACGGTGTGGATCCACAGCAACAAGCTGGCAAAGAAGCACCGCAATCGATTAGCTGGTCTTTCATCGGCCAATCAGACGTCCCCTGAGGGTTGCCAAGTCAATCTGCTCTAAACAGCACAGCATCTCTAAAGGGATGATGCAATTATCGGAAAGTTCATTTACATAACGCGCTTGTCCAGCATCTAGCAAACAACACCTGAGCATGTGTGCGGAGAAAGAGAGTCTGTGTATGTGTGTGTGTGTGTTTCCATTGATATACAGGGTGTCCCCAAAGTCTCCAAAAACTTCAGCCATGAAAACGATTTCAAGACAGCCTTCTTTGCTCATAGGCTGTCTGAGGAAAATATATAAAATATAATTTCCATCCCTGTCAATCAAAACGACAAGGAATAGAGCGGATAGAGCTTTCCTGCAAGTGTGTTGCTGAGCATGGGCAGCAGATGGCAAAAACATGGTGGTGTTTGGAAAGAAGCAAGTGTTAGTCGCGATGCTTTCCAGTTATGAGCTGTTATATGATTAGGGAGAACTGGTGACTGGGTGGAAGGTGGGAGAAACCCAAATCCAAAATGTCGAAGTAGCTCAGTGGTTAAGGAGTTAAGGAGTTGGACTATCAAACCGCGGAGCGTCTACGGTTCAAACTCCAGCACCAACACCAAGTCGCCACTATTGGGCCCTTGAGAAAGGCCCTTATTAACTACTCAGATGTGTAATGAAATAAAAATGTAAGCTGCTCCGGATAAGGGTGTCGACCACATGTTATAAATGTACTGTAGGAAAACTGAGAAATAAATTTATTGTGTAATGTACACAGTTACCATCTCTACCACTTTATCCCGTATACAGGTTCGTGGGGGGCCAGGAGGTACAGGCACACCACTGGCAATTTGGAGACACTAATTAGCAAGCCTTTGGAAGGAAACCCACCAAGCACAGGGAGAACATGCAAATGGATGCTGAGGTGGGAATCGAACCCGGACCCTGGAGGTGCAGAGCTACAGTGTTAACCCTTACGGCCACCTTGTGTGATGTAATGTAGCGTTAAGGCATGTGTAGTTCAGAGAGGAGTATAGGGTTGGTCTTCCAAATGGGTGTGGTCTCTTTCTGGGTGACTCCGCCCAGATCCATGGGGCATTAAAACTCACTGGATTGTTTAATGGGACTGAAAGAGATGTGATTTGTACTTAAGGACCACCATCACCACGACATGACTCAGTCGAGATCTTACTGATCGGAGGGTCCGCGGTTCGAGCTTCAGCATCGTTGGCTGCCATTGTTGTGCCCTTGAGCAAGGCCTTAACCATACCTGCCTGCGACCTCTGCACTCTGACCCCAGCCTACTAACAAAAAGCTGGGATGTACAAAGAATAAAGAATTTCACTTTCGCCCTAATGTATATTTGACAAAAAAAAAAAAAAAACACAGCTTTGTTTCACCAGGTGGAATAGTAGTGTTCATTGTTCTGGTACAAAGCCAGAAATGTGTAGAGTCCATCTGTTTTTGTGTTTTCTATGTAAGCTGGAGAGATGATAGAGTAGCTTTAAAGGACGTATATTTCATATGACCACCCCCTCATACACACACACACACACACACGCACACACACACCCGCACACACACACACACACACACACACACACACACACACACACACACACACACACACATATACAGTATACACACACACAGTTCCTGCCTCTGGGCCTATTTAGTATGTATGAAGTCTTGCTGTAAATCAATCTTCTGCTTTTTCACTACTTTGTGTTTTTCAGCATTTAACAGTAGAATAACACACACACACACACACACACACACACACACACACACACACACACACACACACACACACACACACACACAAAGTCAGCGTTAAGGTCAGTATTGCCCTGGGTATAAAGACCGCATTCGTCTCGTTATTCTCATTTCAAATTCACCCCTCCAAATACATAAAAACAGAGAGAATATTGAAGGTGGAAGAGAAGCAACAAATTAGATCTAACTGTAAAAAAAAGATATTGCACAGAAATTTAACAAGCTATCAGACTGTGATCTAACCCTCGTGTGTGTTGTTCCAATTCAGCATGCAGAACAAAACTGGCTAACACACACACACACACACGGCAGTGAAATATTTAGAGGAAACGCATTAAGATTGGCGAATAAGGCTGACAGGCGGCTGAATATCATTATTCACTAGAAATGTTCCCGCTACAAGACCCTCTTGCCGGGTAAAGAGGAGAGAGAGAGAGAGAGAGAGAGAGAGAGAGACAGGAAACAGAAGGAAATCATGAGAGAGAAGAAAAGAGACGTGTGTTCATTATGACTAAAAGAGGCTATACATCAAGGTTGGCTTTGACAATTAATCCTCATGTGTGCGCGCACACACACACACACACACACAAACATAGTTAAACATATTCTGCTATGTGAAACAGCCTTAGCTAAGTTGTAATTTGCAGCACAGAGCTTCTCTTTATTAGCGAGACAGTAAGTGAAGCTTAAACATTCACAGCGTCAGTGCATCCCCTACTGACCAATCACCTCCCACTACTCCCTACTGACCAATCACCTCCCACTACTCCCTACTGACCAATCAC
>QMIH01000840.1:164024-172192 GCA_003987875.1 Clarias batrachus | reverse complement strand
CCCACTACTCCCTACTGACCAATCACACCCCACTACTCCCTACTGACCAATCACACCCCACTACTCCCTACTGACTACTGACCAATCATACCTTTCTACATCTTACTCACTACTGACTAGTAAACAATTATACTTCACCACTCCCAGCTCACTACTGACCAATCACTAGTCACTACAAGCTATTCCCTACTGACTAGTGACCAATCAGATCTCACTACTAACTACTGACCAATCACTCCTCACTATTCCCTCATGACTAATGACCAATCACTCCTCCTACTCACTACTGACTATTAACCAATCATACCTTACTACATCTTACTCACTACTGACTAGTAAACAATTATACCTCACCACTCCCAGCTCACTACTGACCAATCATTTCTCAGTACTTCCTACTTCCTACTGACCAATCAGATCTCACTACTCCCTACTGACTAATCACTCCTCCCTCCTCATTACTGACCAATCACTCCTCACTACTGACTACTGACTACTGACCAATCACTCCTCACTCTTCACTATTGACCAGTCATTCCTCACTACTTCCTACTCACCACTGACCAACCACTAGTCACTACAAACTATTCCCTACCGACTTATGGCCAGTCAGACCTCACTACTCCCTACTGACCAATCACACTTCACTACTCCCTACTAACACTACTGACTACTGACCAATCACACCTCACTACTGACCAGTCACTAGTCAATATTTCCTAGTCACCACTGACCAATCACTAGTCACTACAAACTACTCCCTATCAACATATAACCAATCACGCCTCACTACTGACCGACTACATGTCATTACTCTCTACTCTCTCTCTACTAACCAATTACACCACACTACTCCCTACTGACTCCTTCCTCCTGACCTGTCCACTACATTACACTCGTTTGCTGAGTACAGTGTGACAGCACTAACATTTGCTAGTGAACCTGTGAGCCGCACAGTTACAGTATTTCACCTGCATCAAGCCTAAAGCCAATAAAGTCAATGAGTGGAAACTGAAGCGCAGTCTTATTTATTAGATGAAACGAATCCAATCCTGTTACGGTTCCCTTAAATTGACTGACGTGACACTGAATGAATCAAAGCACTCAAGTGAGACGTAGAGTGTCCACCGCTAATTCCGACACGGGCGTGATGCTTTGTGGGAGGTCAGACGATCCCACGTTGCTAAGCGACAGGAGGACAGGCTTGGGTCAGTGTGAAATAAAGGGAGGAATGTGTGCAAGGTTGGGAAAGACATGAGGGTGGAACAGAAAAAGAGCTGCGAGATCAAGAGAAGCAGGAGAGGAAGTGAGAGAGAGAGAGAGTGAGGGAGAGAGAGAGAGGGAAATGTGTCAAAACACAATCTCCCAATAATAGGAGGCAGGAGATGCCAGTGCTTGAGAGCGATGCTGAGACATCGCAACAGGGAAGACTTGTTAAAGACAAAAAAAGACTGATTCACAACTATGACATTGAGGCTGTGACTCTTGTCTTAAAGCACATAGTCATTAACCTGTGCATCAAGTCCTCGAGTCACCATCTGCTTTCAGTTCACGCCGAAGCTTGTTGAAGTTGATTCCCTGATGGTGGCTTCAGACTTTGTACTGTGGGAGGAAACCACCAAACCCACGGGGAGAACATGCAAACTCCATGCACACAGAGACGGGACTCGAACCCGGACCCTGGAGGTGCAAGGCGACAGTGCTAACCGCTACACCACCGTGCCGCCCTAATCTTGCATAATGATGGTGATATTGTATTGGAGTGTATAAAGCGTAGTTAAGAGTTATTATACGTCTGTTAGGCGGTGGGACGTTTAACTATATGTATCACTCCATGTCCAAGGTGATCTAATAATCGTTAATTACCCTTACTGTCGGTTGCAGCATAAATTAAAGTAGTTCAGTACTGACGAGAGATCAGCTGCCTGCCAAAACTCACATTCAAAACCAGTCACAGAAGCACCTTCAGGAAGAAAACACAACTGATAACATTATGTCATCTTAAACAGCACTTTTGTGTCCTTAATAATTGCTTCTAAGTCATTCTGAGTCACCGTTTGAACCGCCTGTGTTCTTTTATTAACAGATACAAAGCTAACTAGCTCCTAACACGAGGCTGAATCCAAAATCACTCTCTAACCCCTGATCAAGGGCACTACTTGGTGTGTGGATCAAGGGATTGTACATCCTACATAGCGCGCTATTCGGGACACAACCCACAACCCAGACATATTCTAAAGTGTAATATGTGGAAATACAAAGTGAATCTTTAGCAACTGGTTTTACACTAATTGTCAGTCCGGTAGTCACGTTTAGTTAGTTTGGCCAGTCATGGAAGGATATGTGTTTGCATGGCAAAATAACTTTAAAAAAAAAATCATAACCTGTTGATAATAAATGGTGTTTGTGGAACTGTTATATAAAAGCAATATCACACTCGAGGTCGTGCTGTCGTACTGAATATCAGCATGGCTTCTAAGTAGTGCACAAGTAGTGCACTAAAGTGATATCTTTAGTGCACTACTTGATTAAAGTGCTAGAAAGATTTTTTTTTCCTAATCCAATCAATCAGTCAATCAATAAAGGATTTTAAATGTTTTCCTCCTGATTTTCTCCCTAATTTAATCGTGTCCAATTCCTCCCCGTCACTATGGGGCTCCCACATTAAGGCTACTAGGGTAGCCTTATGACACTCAGTCATGAAGGGCTGAAGATTATCGCATGTTTCCTCCAAACCACGTGACACATCTTTTCGCTCACGTATCGTTGGGGGCGGAGTCACACACTCGGAGGACAGCACTATCCGCTTGCGTGAGCTCACAGACGCCCCTGATTGGCTGTAGAGCCGTGATTAATGTGGGAGCACTAAGTACCTCTCATCCCTCCCCTCTGAGAGAGTTCGGCCAATCAGCTCTCTCTAGACCTCCGGCTGCGAGAGGTTACAACATCACCCAGGAATCGAACTCGCAATCTCCGGATGATAGGGCGAGCGCTTTAACCACTGCGCCACTTGGGGGCGTTCTAAAAGTATTTTTGATTGATTAATTGATTTGAGAAATATCCTTAGTTGCATTCCTGCGCATGATTAAAAAAAACCCACACTGGGAAAAACCAGCTTACTCACGTCTGCTCCCAAAATAGCCTCGCTTCTTCCTTCTCCAAAATAACCCTTCTCTCTCTCTCTCTCTCTCTCTCTCTCTCTCTCTCTCTTTCTCTGTTGCTTTCTGCTCGGTGGACGTCAGAGACACCTCCCTGGACACTCGCTAACGCCTGAGCCATGCTAAAAAGAAGTGTGTACAATGCTTACTCAAGGTGAAAGCACATTATATTATTATATTAGCAACTCTCACTTAAATCACAGAGTGTAGATGATTTTCCTTAAATCCAGCATTGAACTTGAGTCATCATCTGGAAAAGAAAAAGAAAAGTTCTCGTAAGCTAACACTTGATCAACTTAGGTTCAGAGAACAGGAAGATAATTAAGCGCACTTGAAATGTATTTGAGACACACCCTGTTGTGAAATATCCCGGTTCATCACTGTCTGTCTGAACCGAAATGGAATTGAGAATCGATGAAGATCGCGTTATCGCTCCATAAAGGTGAAACGACGTTAATCGGCACGCGATCGCGATGGGTGCAGGATTACTGGAAGGACGCTGGATAATTGTTTAAAACGCTCTCTATCGCAGCAGCTGTTCTCATCCATAATACACGGCATAACTCCTTCAGCAGAAAGGAGCTGACCTAGAAAACCCCACAGCTGATGTCACGCTGTGCAACACAACACTCGCTTCAACCCGTCGTGGGGAACTGAAGTGTGTGTGTGTGTGTGTGTGTGTGTGTCTTGTACTTTTAAAACGCAAGCCAGGATACAAACCAAAAATTTATATTATCAAAATGCAAATGACGAACGAGAACAGAGTGAAATCAAGAGATTAAAGTCCTGGAGCTTCGTGACGTCCTGATAAAGAGCCAAACCCTTGACCCTGTATTTACACCACTGTGCCACCTATATTAATATTCTATTTTTTATTATAATTTTTTTTTCTGTGGCTCTGTGAATAGCTCCGCCCCTCTGTGCATGCATCCTCTCTGCACACAAACCGCACAGGAAGCGTTCACAAACACACAACAGTTCGCACTGTTTCGGTGTACCGAAGGTGTTTTCGAACAACAGCGATCAGGAAGAGGAAGTGGCTTGTGGCTTGTAGGCGGATCGACTCAATCCGGTGTTGGTGAAAGGAATCGCAGAGACCTGACTCGGCAAATACTGTAAGCTGTTAGCGGGCACGTAAAGAGCCTCGCTAGTAAGGATAGCTAAGCTAACATTAGCAAACGGCCGGGCTGCTTCGATTAAATTCTTAATGGCGATTAATCATTCATTCAAATCATTCATTCATCTTCTATTCCACTTATCCTGTGTTCAGGGTCGTGGCGCGGGGCGGCCTGGAGCAGATCCTGGTGGGAGAACATGCGAACTCCATAACCCTGTGAGTCCACATGCTAACCGCTACGTCACCGTGCTGCGTAGCAATTCATCACTTAACTATTAATCATTTACATCTCTAGACATGTGCATTGATTCTAAAGCACATGTCAGGCACACAGACGTTGACATCATTGGTTTTGGAAAATCTTCACTTTGGGAGCTCCATTTTCAACCACCAAAACTGCGATAGACGGTACACGCCCACGTGACATAATCAGTGCTCAAGCCACGCCCACTGAAACAATGTAACAACCTGTGAACAATGTGTTGTACAGTAATCTGCACATAGCTGAGGACACCAAAACGCACTTCTGAACAACAACAACAAAAAAAGTTGAAAGACAACTGAGGGGTGTGGCCTAAACAAAAGGGGGCGGGGACAAGACCTTGGTCTTTGTTTCTGAGCTCTTTTGATCATGACATACAATACAAGACATAATCCAAGGAGACAAAAACATAGATTAAAGCACTACACCTGAGCTTGGTGTGCCCTTCAGGTCTTTCTTTCTTTTTCTTTCTCATTTTTTTTTTTTTCAATCTGAAACACAAGGATGGGATCTGGGGTAATTATTATGTTCTTTCTAAAGCCTCACACAGCACATGTGGGGAAAGTGAGATTAGAAAGGAAGAGCGTAAAGAGTGTAACCTCCCTGTGTGTGTGTGTGTGTGTGTGTGTGTGTGTGTGTGTGTGTGTGTGTGTGTGTGTGTGTGTGTGTGTGTGTGAGAGAATGTAGGCCGCTACGCCTCCTCAGGCTCTACCTTTCATTTCACCTCTCTCAGGGTTTGAGCAGAGAAGAATAAAAACGGGCTCAGAGCTACAAACATCAAGCACCCAGACACACGTCCTGGACATGACTCACAGACATCAAACACGCAGACAAACGAATGATCGACACACACACACACACCTCCTTTATGCTCTGTTATAACACAGGAGTGCATTCTGAATAAAGCATCAGACAGATCAGTGCACATTAATGTTAATGAAGGGAGATAAAAATCAGTCACATGATCACTCACCCGTTATATAACGCCTCGCTTAATCTTTAAATGATTTTTTTCAAACGATTATTATTTATTCTGTTGATGAGCTGGCAATGAAGACAGTTTGGAGATAAAATGAAATGACCCCGAGCAAATAAACGTAGGAAACACTCTCCATCGACGCGTCTGGGTATTATAGACGGATACACACATCCGTGGATGAAGAAACTTAAACGGAAAACACCTTCAGTATACTGTGTGTACAGTCAACAAGAATTTTGAAGAATTTCTTTTCATGCAGATGCCTTTGATCAAAGTTTGTTCTGAATTAGAACTTAAATTTCGATCGACTAGAATTCAGCCGGAAACGACACAGAAGGCGTTTCCCCCAGACTCTCGGTTTCATAGCTCAAACACACCTCGAATCCGAACTCTGAATCCTCTATAATACTGAATCCTTTGTAGTCTACTGTACCACATCGCTGTTGTTTTTGATCCTGATTGGTCGGGAGACGCTCATTAATTTTCTCTACTCTGACTGGAGCGCAGAACTGCGAGTCACATGATCACGTTAATCCCGTTTCTGATACATTATCGTTCCTATAGTAACGGCTTATCTGCTTGGACTTGTTCGGATTAGATGTTCGACTTTAGAAATGAAGCGAGCGGTACGATTTACTTTTTTTTGCTTTGAGTTTGCTTTTGTCTCTCTCAGAAAGAGAGAGAGAGAGAAATAACAGATGGAACTGATGATGGAACAAGTGCTTACAGCCGCTATAACGCGATTGGTTAGTTAGCTCCAACCATAAACTGATCATCACTCTCCCGGCGGCACAGATCCGCACAAACGCACTGCTGTTTACCAACACACTACTGCAATGTCACTTTCGGTCGTTACTGCGACTGTTCCGACAGTTCTGCAGCACCGTTCCTAATTCATGTTTACTACTGTATATTCCAGGCTTAAACGTTTAAACTGGGTTTCTGATCAGAACGTCAGGGGTTTGAGCTTCAGCACCGCCATGTTAGCACTGCACTATCAACCCTGTCTGCTCCAGGGGGCGCTGTATCCTGGCTGACCCTGCGCTCTGACCCCAGCTTCCTAACTGGGATAAGTGGGAAAAAAAATGATTTAGAATTATTATTTGTTGATCATGTTATCTTCTTCTCCACTGCATAACGTTTACAGTTATACTGTTTATTACCATACTGTATATACCCGACCCTTATTACCCACTGCACCTTCTGCACATAACACACTCTCACCCCTGTACATATGGACTCATACAGTACCCTCATTTACTACATTGCTATTTATTCTAAACGAGCCATGCGCATGAAAGTCATCATCATCATCATCTATAACGCTTAATTCTGTATTCAGGGTCACGGTGGGCCTGGAACCTACCCCAGGCCCACCTTTATTAGCTTAACCTGCATGTCTTTGGACTGTGGGAGGAAACCGGAGTACCCGGAGGAAACCCACCAAGCACGGGGAGAACATGCAAACTCCATCATACACACGGAGACGGGAATCAAACCCGGACGCTGGAGGTGCAAGGCGACAGTGCTAACCACTACACCACCGTGCCGACTCCCGTGAAATTGTACATACTGTACTTTAACTGACCAGTACCTTTTAAAACACAATCGCACACTCATAAATGCGTATTAATAAATGTACAGCGCCATCTGTTGAATTTAGGAATGAACTAAAATGTTGACGTCAGGAACGAAGGTGTGAGATTCACGCAGTCATTAAGTAGATTTCAATCGCGCACTCATAAGCACGGATTAAAAATGAACAGCGCCATCTGGTGAATTTTGAGATAGATTTTTTTTTAATGATATAAGGGCGTTTTCCATTTAAATTCCAAGTAGATTCCCGTGGGCCGATTGCGATGAAGCAAAGCCTGTATGTTACCTCAAGCTCGGCCAAATACACTCGTGAAAACCACGTTAAAATTAATTCAGTAGTTTTTATGTGATGCGTGCACAAACAAACAGACAGAAGTTCTATTAACTCATTTTATGTCCCACAAATTATTTTTCTGCAAATATCCTGTGTTCAAAGCACAGACACGCCCACTTTACAGTTTTATTGTGTGTATAGGTCACCTGTTTACTTACATACTAACTCCATTTAAATGGCTTTGGACATGTACTTGGCACATCGGCAATAACATCTAATCTAATCTAATCTAATCTAATCTAATCTAAAAAACGTAATATGGTGTTCTTAAATACATTTTTTTAAGTAATTGTTGTTGGAAATAAAGTCATTGTTGTTAAAAGTAATAAAACACTCCATGTGCTGTTATTGGAACACAACCAGCATCATACTGATAACATTAAGGAGACTTAACCACAGTCCTGAATTAAAAATTTAACCATCATTTAAAATGTTTTTGCCCAAAATGGTGCACTGTTCCCGCGTACTTTGGGCTACAGTCGTGATCTTGATCTCATCTGAAATGTTTCACTTTCAAGATTTCTTTCCTAACAGTCAGGATATTCCTGACACAACATATGAAGGGCTATAAAATAAATAAATAAATAAATGAAGTTGATCTGCCCTCGTGTCTTGCATCATCAGCGATGTCTGTGTATTAGCTGAAAGGATTGGCGCGCTATAACCCAGGTGCTTGCCACAGACCGGATCAGGTTCCAGTCAGTTACAGTCAGTCATTGGGG
>QMIH01000840.1:135417-148544 GCA_003987875.1 Clarias batrachus | reverse complement strand
ATTGTATATGTGTGTGTGTGTGTGCGTGTATATTGTATATGTATGTATATGTGTGAGTGTGTGCGTATTTATATGTGTGTGTGTATTTATATGTGTGTATGTGTTCGTCAATATTGTATATGTATGTGTGTGTGTGTGTGTGTGTGTGTGTGTGTATTTGTGTGTGTGTATTTATGTGTGTATGTGTGTGTGTGTGCGTGTATATTGTATACTGTATGTATGTGTGTGTGTGTGTGTGTGTGTGTGTGTGTGTGTGTGTTGAGATAGCTGTATAAGCGCGCTACTTTGCGTGCCCCGTGTTTCAGTCCGCACTCTTGCGGGTCGTGTGTAAAACCGGAAGTGTGTCAGCGGAGCTCACCTGCATCCTCCGGCGGCGGATAATCCCGGAGTCCTCCCCCGCTGCACTACCAGCTGCCCTGTCGGTCATCTCCCGTCCTTCTGCCTGAGCGGCATCAATAACATCCAGAGAGCCGTTTCTTTAGCTTCGCACTGACCGGACAACCTGCCCATAGGGTTTGTTTACAGCCACCGGGAGTTCCGGTCTACGCCTTCCATCCTCTCCTTCCTTATCTCCGCGTCTCCATGGCGACTGAAGAGCCTCTCGAGCGCGTTTTGCCTCGAAGGGCTTATGCGTGAGATTGCGGCCGCGTCCCAAATCTGCGCCTGAACCGATGCGCGCGCGTATAGACAGTATATACGTGTATACAGTAAATATATCCAGTATATATACAGTCACTATAGCTGATATCGAGCTGATTAGTGTGCGGATTAGGACGCAGCCCAGTTTTACTCCCACTCATTAAGCATTACTGTAGTGCGTTTTTGGACTGGACCACAGGAGAGAAGTAGGGGGCAGGCAAACCCACAGTCTCGAGAATTTTATTTTAAACCCTAAAAAAACGACCAAGACAGAATAATACACTGTTTAAAAATACCTTCCTGAAGGTGTAGAAAACTTGAATATTATTAAATATGACATGATCTACGAAAATGCATGATGTGAAGATGAGAAACCCCCTGCCATGTGAGGCACCAAACCTAGCTCATACTGTATGTTTATATTGTCATTACTCCTGCAATAAAACTGTCATAATGTTTGGTTACTTTTATTTTTATTTTTTATTACTATTAACATCAATGAAACATCTGTTAAACATCTGTCAAAATATACCCTAACTTACATAGAGTGCTTCTGAATACACACAAGGTATTAAAAATATTTATAGATGTAACATAAATGATGAATGTACAGTATATAAATGCACCCTTTCTAATATGTTTATATTATTGTTTGCACAGCACATGTACAGTGCATTTACAACTTAAAAAGTAAGCATAATTTGAAATAATAATAATAATAATAAACATGTAGATGGTTGATATGCTGATTGTGCTCAGTTTTGAGATCCTTATGTACATGTAACACTTATGGAAGGAGTCTCCATTTTCAGTGCTTTGTAACAGTCAAAGTAAATTGTCTGCCACAGGGAAGTCTTCAAGATTTTATGCTTGGAGATTTCTCAGTAACATGATATCCTGGGTTTTTCTTTCTGCCTTATTAAAAGGAGAGAGAGAGAGAGAGAGACTGGTGAGCAAACTTCTGCTGTACCAACATAAGCTTTTATTGCTGCTTTAAAGTAACTGGATATTTCATAACAATGACAGATGGAGGGGGGGATGCGTTGTTCGTTAACACATTCAATCTTCTTAACATTAGAAAGCCTTTGTTCTTAAGAGGAATACAACCCTTCAGAATGTGTTGCTATGGGAATCTCATCCACCTTGAGGTATGGATTATTTTATTATAATAACACATTCCTATTCCCAAGATTATGTTTAGTACATTAGCTACAGTATGTCAGCTATCTATTTTAGCAACCTTAGCATACGAGTTCTCAGATGACAGCCAGGGTGAAAAATTACTAACTGACTTAATGTACTGTACATGGGCAGATTATTACATAGTTAATAATGCGCAAATTACAACAAAGCCTGTGCTACAACATCCAAAATTATTTGTAGTGCTTTGTTACTAATGTTTAATTTGAATCAGTAGGATCAGGTATGCAACATGTTTTCCCTAAAACATTTCTCCTTTAATAATCATATATTTTTAGATCAGGAGTGCTTTAGAGCTGGTTTTACTGGTGAAAAAGGACAAAAGAATTAATTAATTAATACAGATACAAATACAGTATCTGGCAACTCTGGCTAATATTCCCAAAAATGGGGAAAATAACTGTAGATAACTCAACAAACATAATTTTGGATCTCACAATGTGCTGAGAAAGGCTGAAAATATGTTTTATATACACTGTCTGGCCAAAATAAAAATAAAATGTCACCATTTCAGAAGGGTCAACTTATTGGGTTAAATCAATCAAAGAAAACAACTAAAGAGATTACTGCGGTCTGATTGAGCCTATTCCAGAGTTTTGGGGGTGTCAGGGTAAGATGGGAGGCGCATGACACGAGGCACCCATCATGCATAGTGTCCACTGTACAAGCCTCTGGAGGCAGTGTTATGATCTGGGGTTGCTTCAGTTGCTCAGGTCTAGACTCAGCAATGTTATGTAGCAATAAACCGATGAACTGAATGTACTAAATGACCGGGTTATCACATCTATGCAGTTTTCCTTCCCTGATGGCATGAGTGTATTCCAGAATTTTTCCAGAATGATTACAGCACACAATACCACATTGTGTGCTGTAATCAAAGCTAAAAATGACTGAATGAAATCTTAAAGTGTTAGAGAGTTTTTTTTTTTTTTTTTGGCCAGGAAATGTACAATCACACCCTCCTCATCTTCTCTTTCTCACCAGACGTTAACACACCTGATCCAGCTAATGGAGTTGTGCAGGAGCAGGTGTGGATGAAACCGCATTAACAGTGGGAGGGAGTGTTGCCAGCTTTGCTGCTGGAAATCGACCTTTCTACAGCGGTGTGCTTCTACCAAACACACCCAACTTCCCATATCTGATCTAGGAGAGTTTTCTTTAATGCCAACAGCTCGGTTCAAACAGATCAGCTCATTATCGAGCACTCCATGTGCTGGAGTAGGTGTGCTGGCAGGAGGGGAGTCTTTAAATTGCGCAGAACAACGGGGCCCTCATGACTGGAAATGAGTACCCATGTGCTTAAAGGATTAAATGACTAAAAGCATGCTGAAATGAACCACCACCACCACCCACCTTCAATATGCTCCATCAGACACGTGTCCAGAGAGGAGACTCACTTGTTCTTCCTGATTAAAGTGGATGTACTGTAAGGTATATTTTTACACAATCTAAAAAAAAAAAAAAAAACGTCAGTTGTCACTTTCTTAAACTGGTTTTGATTTTCAGGATAGGATTAAGTCTTTGTGTGAAAATGGACATTTTAAAGGCACTGTTCATCACCGTGGTGTTGTAGCTGAAAACACACACGCATGCAGAATTTATGAGCTACTGGTACTGTATTATTCTTAGTGTAAGACGAGGGAGAAAAATAAAGAAAGAGGTGAAAAGATACACAGAGACACAAAGTGAGATAAAAAGTGGAGACTCTGAGGGAGACACAGAAAAAGTGAGAGAAATTGAGAGAAGTACAGAAAGGGAAAGAAAGAAATAGAAAAGGAAAGATACAAAGAGAGACAGAAAGAGATACACAGAGATGCAAAAGGATATAAAAAAACGGAGAGATACAGGAAGAAAGATAAATAGTTACTAAAAGGAAAATAGGATAGAAAGAGTGAGAGAAAGAGATAGGTTAAGAAAGATCAATAGAAAGACAAAGAAGAGGATATTTAATTATATATTTTTATTATTAAATTATATATTATTAAATATTACATTTCCTTATATATTTTTAAAAATATTTTTATATTTTGTTCTATTTTCTATTGCTACGTTTTCTATAGCTAAACTTATTCTTATTTTATTCATTATTTATTTATTGTTGTCAATTGTTCTCTCTTTTTTGTTATTTTAAGGTCACGGGCGGTCGTGTAAGCATTTCGCTGCATATCGTACTGTGTATGACTGTGTATGTGACAAATAAAATTTTAATTCAAATTTGAAATGATAAAAAGGGAGATAACAAAGAGAGGGAAAATAAGGTACAAAGATACAGAAAGAAAAAGATACAGAAAAAAGAATGAAATACATCCAGGAGATGTATAGAAAAAAGATACAGGTACAAAGTAAGAGAATCAAAGGAGTAAAGAAAGACACAAGACACAAAAAAAAGAATGACAGGGAAAAAAGAAAAGGAGATATAGACAGAAATGACACTTATAAACTGAAAGAGACAAATATTAAATTACAAAAAGAGGAAGAGGTAAAGAAAGAAATACAGAAAGAGAAAGATGGACAAAATACAGGGAAAAGGATAAAGAAAGTGAGATACAAGTAAAGAAAGATACAAAGAAAAAAGTAATGTACAGAAAGATACAGAATCAGAATAAAATACATAGAAAAAAAGATACAGATACAACTTAGCTATAGGAAATAGAACAAAATATATAAATATTTTTAAATATATAAATATATATAAGAAATAAAAAAGGTATCTATACAAATATAGAAAATATAGAGAAGAATTTAAATGGAAATTACATTTCCCATTCTTTGTCTTTCTATCGATCTTTTCTATCAATCGGGCACAGAAAGGAAAGGAGTAAGAGAAATAAAGTCAGGAACAGAGTTAAAAGGACATAGAAAGAAAAAAAGATGGAGAGATAGAGACAGACAGCAAGACAATGGACGAAAGAGAGAGGTGCAGAAAGATAAAAAAAAGTATGAGTGACATAAAAGACTGAGATAAAAAGAAAGATAAAAGAAAGATAGAAAGATACAAAAAAGAGACACTGAGATAGAGTGATCGAATGAGAGATTAAAAAGAGAGAGAAATATTAAATTACTTGAAGTGGCTGAGATATGGAAAGATGCACCAAAAGAATGTACAGAAAAGAGGAAAAGAGAGACAGACACGTAATATTGATTTTCTTGTCAAGGCTGCTAGACAGAGCAATTCTATGACCTTCTGCTAACTATAAAAACACACTAATCAATGCTCTCATCCACACACACACACCCGCGCGCACACACATACACACTCTCCTTTTTGACTATATTTATCTGATGACTGCTGATTTTAACTTGTTTAGAAACACATCAGATCACGTGTTTTACCTTTCACGATCACCTTCTGTGAGGTGTGACATCCAACACACCCACACAAGCAGATTGTAATCAGCCACACACATACACACACACACACACACACACATACTGTACACTACCCGAAAAAGAAAAAAAAACACATTGGCTTATAATAATATGGAGGTATAACAATACCACAGCCAGTTAGCATGTTTCTGACTATGGGTGTTAGCCATGTTGCTATTCTTTCAAAATGGTTTCCTGTGATAAATGACAACAAGCAGAAATGAGTCAGCATTTTTCCTGACTAGGAACATGTTATCACGCTAACTGGCTAACTAATTTCTACTGATCTTTTATTAATAATGGCTGACAGAATGAGTCAGCATTTTAATTCCTGGGGTGATTGGCAGTGTCAAATGTACCTTTCATGTAACTTTTCAATGTAACAAGTCAGCTAGCAGGGACTATGCTAATTGATTCATGCTAGGTCCAGTGAAACATACATTTTTTCTACACGCAGCAGAACCTCAGCATGCCAAAGCCCTCCCTTATGAATTTTCACCTTAAAAATGTTAATTTAGCAAAACATTTGCATCAGCATACAAAGCATTTTCAGCCTATAAGAAAACGTACAGTATGTTTTTTGTAATACTGGTAATATTCTTTGAGTGGCTGGAACAGATTATCGGCATTTTTGCTATTTCTTATGAGAAAATGCGTATTGCATATGAATTTTAGCCTTAAGAACTCACCTCCAGACTGATTTAAATTCGTATTCCAGCTGTATCGTAGTAAAGAACAGTTAGCATTAGTGATACTAACATTTTCTTTAAAAGCATAAAATGAAAAATAGGTTCATTCATAAATGTAAATAATATTTCCCAGCCATATTTGTTATTTTTGTTAGCCTACCAAAATTTTAGAATGCTAGTTTGTGAACAAATGAGAGCAAGTAAGAAAGAATTAGCATTTTTCTACTATGCTTCTTAGCCAGGTTAGCATTGTTAGTTAAAGAAAAAAATCCTATATAATAATTGCAATTAATTTAGCATTTTCCTGACTGTTTGTTAGACATTTAGCATCAACAAGTATACATATATGAACTGTATAAGTTATTTGTTCTCAAAAGTATTTTTTCATTAATTCAATCTAGGCACTTAGCATTTTTCTAACTATGTTTATTGGCCTTGTTTAAAAAATGGCTTTAAAATTTTTTGGTTTGGGGAATGAAGTAGGGAAAATTAGACTGAAAATTGGTAAGATTTTAATAGGATTTTTATTTTGGTGTCATTTGGGGTATAACCCCCCTGTTGTTGCAACCTTTAACATGATGAGATATTCTTCTTTGTTTTTTTAATGGAAGTTGGAATCCAGTAGGTTATACTACCTCCAACTGTACTGTAGGTCTCATTTTCCCGGCCTCTTAAAGACGATTTTCCAGATCATCCTTTTTAAAAAAACAACTAATGCATCCTTCTTTACATTTACATTTACATTTAGGCATTTGGCAGACGCTTTAAAGTTTACATCACTGGATAGATACTTACACTGGGTTAACTAGGTCAATAACTAAGTGCCATTAGTCTAACACAACTGGGAAGAGGGTTTTTTTGGGGGTGGGGGGGGGGSGGGGGGGTTATGATCCTGTCTTGACTTGTTCTTGATTCTTTTTCCGATTTATGCAGCACTTATACTGTACATACTCATTTTTCTCTAAACGTTTCCTGTCAGACATGATGATTTGGGTACCATGATGACCCTTTGTTACTCAGAGTGATGACTTCATGAAGGCGTGACTCACAGCTAAGGTTCATTCCAAAACTCAGAAATACACAAACACAGAGTGGATGTGAATCACAGAACAACAGTTGGTTGTAATGTAACCTACTAGATTCCAATTGCTGTTAAGAAGAGCGTGACTATTTGAAGCAGAGCAGCAATTTATGAGGAAGGTATAATCATCTACTTATCCATGTCTATACATTTGTGTCCTCCAAGGTCGAAGGATCCTCCCCTATCTGAATGGCTTGCTACATGAACACTGTGAGAGGGAGGGTCGTTAGAGAGTGTGTGTGTGGGGCGGCATATCGTTAACACCATGAACAGGTGAATTAAATAACATTGGCCATCCGTTATAAACCAGTAAACTGGTGACAGAATCATTGACACCCATGCCTGTGGGATATCAAAGAACAACCAATGCAGAAAATGTCAAAGCTGGGCATGACGAGCTATTTTGGTGGCACAAGGGGAACCTAAACCCTAGGTGGTTTTTAATGTTAATGGTTTTAAAGTTATGGATGATTAGTGCCAAAAGTCAGTGAGCATTCTAAAGAGAGGATACAGAGAGTGAACCTTATTAATATTCTTTACACTTCTTGCATTAGAGATGGATTTCAAAGCAGAATCTGGTGATTTGAGTAATTTATAATACATTCCCTGCTGCTTATAATTGCTGTAAGATGTAGTGAGATGGCTAGGTTAATGGGACTATGCAGTGAACAGTATAGGAGTTAAAGATAGAAAGGTAGTTTTAGATCTAAGCCTTTCTGTGTGTGTGTGTGTGTGTGTGTGTGTGTGTGTGTGTGTGTGTGTAGGCTCCACTGTAATAACCAGCTCACAGACCCATAAACCCAGATACTGCAGAGACAATGCGTGCAGTGACTCAGTGGTCTGAGGTCTGATCTGGTGCCAAAACAACTCAAAACAATGATTTCTTAAGGAGAATCATTACTGGTGACAAGAGATGGGTAGTAACAAGTTACATTTACTCCATTACGTTTATTTGATTACATTTACTTCTATGAGTAGTTTTACAGTACCAAACCTTTTACTTTTACTTGAGTAGATTTGTGAAGAAGAACGCAGACATCTTTCCTGGTAAGTGCTGGAGATTTAAAGGTTCTCAGGGTCACCTGGTCATCGCTTTGCCCCACTCAGTACGAATCACCCTTATTACAACTTCCCAAAGCGCTCTCGCTCACCTCCCACATGAAAAGCGTGCTAGAAGACTTTACAGTTCATATGAGTCGCCACGAACACAAAAACACTATTCAACATGCGCCAAAATTGTGCGCGCAAATCTTGTCTGTCTCCGGATCAGGGGCCAAGTAATATGTTTAGAATATAAACTAGTGAATGAATTTCGTCTACCACTCAATTAAAGCCACGGAGTAATAACGTGTTAGATCTCTACAATCTTTTACAAGGTGTTTATTACACTAATACAGGGACTAATCTGTAAGACAAAGAAAAGGAAACAGCTTGGAAAATTCACCTACAGTATGACCAGAACGGAGAACCCAAAAACAGACCTTCGAAATTCTGGTGAGAAATGCACTCAGAGTAGTGCACAGATCTCAGGATTTGAAAAATAAACAAATAAATAAATAATTTAATGAAATAAAACATTCAAAATCTGCATGAACAGGCTCTGTACACGCAAAACATGTAATAGACTGTACTGTATACATAGATGAAATGTAGTGAATGGAGGATGTAGAAGAAAGAAAGAAAGAAAGAAAGAAAGAAAGAAAGAAGGAAAGAAATGGAGAATGTAACAAAATAAAAAGAAAGAAAGAATGGAGGATTTAGGAAAAAAGGAAGAAATAGAGAATGAACGAAAGAAAGAAATAATGGAGGATGTAAGAAGAAAGAACGAAATGGAGAGTGTATGAAGAAAGAAAGAAAGAAAGAAGAAATGGAGGGTGTAGGAAAAAAGAAAGAAAGAAAGAATGGAGGATTTAGGGAAAAAGGAAGAAATAGAGAATGAATGAATGAAAGAAAGAAAAAATGGAGAATGTAGGAAGGAAGAAGAAATGGAGAGTGTATGAAGAAAGAACGAAAGAAGAAATGGAGGGTGTAGGAAAAAAGAAAGAAAGAACAAATTGGGAGTGTATGAAAAAAGAAAGAAAGAAAGAAAGAATGGAGGATTTAGGAAAAAAAGGAAGAAATAGAGAATGAATGAAAGAAAGAAAGAAAAAATGGACAATGTAAGAAGGAAGAAGAAATGGAGAGTGTATGAAGAAAGAAAGAAGACATGGAGGGTGTAGGAAAAAAGAAAGAACAAATTGGGAGTTTATGAAAAAAGAAAGAAAAAAAGAAAGAAAGAATGGAGGATTTAGGAAAAAAGGAAGAAATAGAGAATGAATGAAAGAAAGAAATAATGGAGGATGTAAGAAGAAAGAACGAAATGGAGAGTGTATGAAGAAAGAAAGAAAGAAAGAAAGAAAGAAAGAAAGAAAGAAGAAATGGAGGGTGTAGGAAAAAAGAAAGAAAGAAAGAAAGAAGAAATGGAGGGTGTAGGAAAAAAGAAAGAAATAGAGAATGAATGAAAGAAAAAAAGAAAAAATGGAGAATGTAAGAAGGAAGAAGAAATGGAGAGTGTATGAAGAAAGAAAGAAAGAAAGAAAGAAAGAAAGAAGAAATGGAGGGTGTAGGAAAAAAGAAAGAACAAATTGGGAGTGTATGAAAAAAGAAAGAAAGAAAGAAAGAAAGAAAGAAAGAAAGAATGGAGGATTTAGGAAAAAAGGAAGAAATAGAGAATGAATGAAAGAAAGAAAGAAAAAATGGAGAATGTAAGAAGGAAGAAGAAATGGAGAGTGTAGAGAAAAAAGACAGAAAAGCAAGACAGATAAAAGTATTGAATGATGTAGGAAAAAAGAAAGAAAGAACAAAAGAAAGAAAGAAAGAAGCTGGCACAGACTTCACGCATTAGATACAAATTTATGGTTGTGTTTCTACAGGTTTGCGATGACTGATGAACAGTTTTTTATAGTATTTTGGTGTTTTTCAGGACTTTCCAAGTAAGATGTATACTGTAGGCTGATGGCACTGAGGATCCTCAGTAATTGGGGCGACCCAAAGTATTTTTGTGGGTACCTCTTCAGGGTCTACAGCCAAAAAATAAATAAATAAATAAATCATACAATATATATTTTTACATGAAAGTCAATGAATATAATTTAAATATATATATTAATAAGGGCTGAGAAGTAACGCAAGTGTCAGGGACTGATTTAATCTAGAGTGAGAGTAATGTTTTTATAGCTTTTATAGGCCATGCTGGTTCAATAATGGAAGCTTGTGAATGCTTGTTGTCAGTCAATGTCAGTACAAGAAGAACACACAAGAGTCACTTTTTATTAGAGCAAGTTCTCATGGGAAAGAATTAGCATCCATAATGTGTACGGTATGTGTACTTTTATATTTTAATAGGGAGTTAACGTCCCCACAAGGATATAAATATCTGGCAGTTTTGACCTTGCTGGGCCGTTCGTCTGGTACCCACAAGAAAAACATTTTAAAAAATGAATAATTAAAAATAAAATACAGGTTTAATGAAAATTAAATGACACCTAATGTTTAAGGGTGAGTTTAAGGTTGAGTCTGAGTTTGAGGTTGCCAGTGAGAACAATTATGATTCGCTCTCAGTTGAAGGTCCTCATAAGGATAGTAAGACAAATGTGTATGCACGCAAATATGTGAACATCTAGATAAAAGATGATGAACAGAACCTTTATAAAATAAAGAGAGCACACGGATGACACTTAATAAATGACTGCATCCTGCCACGGTGACATCATCACCTGGAGACAGTCACCCTTGGGGATGTCCTTAGTCCCCCTGCAGCACAGTTTAATGCACATGACAGTATTTCACAGAAGTGGGAAGAAAACTATTAGGGGATAAAGGGACATGTCTGATCCCCTGTGCCTCTAACCAGGTGGGAGGAGACAGGAGCTAGCATTCTCACACACACACATAGAAAGGAATAAAGTATTAGACATTTAACACAGAGATACAAATATGTTTTAAAATTTTACCTATGCAACCAGTACTATCACAAAGTGGGATTGGTTTCATGAACAGTTGCAGCAAATATGGAGAGTGCAGAAAAAGAAAGAAAAAAATGGAGGGTGTAGGTAAAAGAAAGAAAGAAGAAATGGAGAGTGCAGAAAAAGAAAGAAAGAAAGAAGTAGAAGGTGTAGGAAAAAAGAAAGAAAGAAGAAATGGAGGGTGTAGGAAAAAGGAAGAAAGAAAGAAAGAAAAAAATCAAGAAAGAAGAATTGGAGGGTGTTGTAATCTCTCTGAATGAATACGGATGCAGATGCAGGGAAACACTTGACTTGTTTATTTTCTTCTCTCACAAAACAACGGACAAAACTAATAAAAACAGAAAAAGACTAATCAACTCAGGAACTGGAGCCAAGAGCGGGCGCAGATCCTTTCACAGTTCATACAAACAGAATATGGCCAAATCGGCGAAAACAGGAAGGCTTCAGAGAGAGTCGTGAACTTGACCTTGACGTCTATCACACTAGGGAGTCCTTTTGGTCGACGCGCCCCGCTCTCTTGTTGTGGCTCAGTCCTGAGAGGGGAGATGCAAGGATTGGAATTGTCACAAAAAGGCAACACACACATACACACACGGGCAGCTCTCAAAAATAAGACAAACGGTGAACAGACAAAGGACTATGGGAGCGGCTGGCTTAAATAGAGAGACACACAAGGAAGACACATGTGAACTTCATTTAGTGCTAATGGTGAAAGACATACAGACGCAGACACACCAGGGGGAGACAAGGAGGCGGCTCAGTACTCCGGGGAACCCGAACCCCCGGGACTGCGGTGGCACAGATGTGACAGGTGTAGGAAAAAGGAAGGAAGCAAGGAAGAAAGAAAGAAAGAAAGAAAGAAAGAAAGAGTATAGGAAAAAAGAAAGAAAGAATTTACCTCTACAACCAGTACAATCACGAAGTGGGATTGGTTTCATGAACAGTTGCAGCTGATCAGCCAAGATTTTCAGTTATAAGGCTACAAGTAATGGAAGTCGAAATCATTGCCATAAAAACAAACTTAAGTCTAAAAATTCCATTCAGAAAAGTTCAATTTTTTGGCACAATGCTGTCATCATCATGCATTATTTTTCTGTAGCAACATTTTCCATCATTTATGCATTTATTTATTTATACACAGTAGCTCTCTTGCAGTATCTCTTTCTCATGCAAATTTTGAGCCCTTGTGTGGAAACCTCACTCCAATGAACGGAGCTCATGTCAGTCCCGACACGCAGCTTAATTCAATCAGTTACACTCCTCATTTCATTACATTTAATGCTTCAGCAGGACAGAGCAGGCGTTTTTAGTAATCCAGTGATCTGACAGATATTACAGACTAATAAGTGACAGTAGGACGGGCCAGAGCAGAACAACTCTTCTTCAACCAAAAAGTACAGTACATGTAATTTCATTTTGAATTCAATTAGACTAATGAAGAGGAGTCTCGATCCAGCACAGAATCAGACACGGTGCGTAAGATTAAGGTCTTAACAACGAGCCCGATGTTGCCGTAGTGTCCCAGTTTCCTGGGTCTCTTAGTTATTTATGGCCTCATTTCCAAGGCATGAGGTCACACACTATTAACTAACTGGCTTGACTTTGGTTCTCCAAGAGCGTCCTAAAGCTAGGATCACATTAAATGGAACGGAAGAAAAGTGTCGTACAGTAGGTGATGCTTGCTCTACCAGTTAACTGTCATCCTGATCCTGACCCTGGTTTCATTAAGATAATTTGTGAGGTTTCACTTCAACAGCTAACAAATCGAAACACAGGAATTTAAATTAGTATTGCAGCGTATGAAAAACTAACTAGTTAGGCTGACTAACTAGTCATTATACTGTATGCTCTGTCTAACACGTTATTATTTCTGTAGGAATTGATAACATATTAGAAAAAGCATACAATGTATGGAAGATCAAGTATAATGCATATAATATATGACACATTTTTCAGTATAGACTATATGAAATGTATATAATGTATTCCAGATTTTTCTATATAGATTTTTTTGTATATAATGTATATACTATATTGCAGATTTTTCTATATAGATTTGAATGTTTTGCAGATTTTTCTATATAGATTGTTGTATATAATGTATTGCAAATTTGTCTATATAGATTTATATACTGTATATATATA
>QMIH01000840.1:95085-133974 GCA_003987875.1 Clarias batrachus | reverse complement strand
GTCAGGATTTGGCCCAGAAGTTGATTGAGAGCAGCCCAGTCGAATTGCAGAGGTCCTGAAAAAGAAGCGCCGACACTGCAAATACTGACTCTTTGCATAAATGTCATGTAATTGTTGATAAAAGTCTTTGAAACGTATGAAGTGCTTGTAATTATATTTCAGTACATCACAGAAACAACTGAAACAAAAATCTAAAAGCAGTTTAGCAGCAAACTTTGTGAAAACTAATATTTGTGTCATTCCCAAATCTTTTGGCCACGACTGTACATCATGTATTGCAGATTTTTCACATGAACCACTTGTGAATCATGAACGTATTTTCTCCTAAAGACATTGTCCATTGTCAACAGTTTGACAGCAGAATGAGATCTTCATTTAGGCAGTTTTCAAGAAAAACTGATAGAGAACATTTTGTTCATGTTTCAGTCACAAGAGTGATAAAAAGCATAAATGCCAAAATATTGTGTCACAATTGTTTGGGTTATAGAAGTGTGACTTTTTTGTGAATTTTTCAAAAAGCTACCTCCACCTCCCACAGTTTTGGCACAATAGATACATCAGCCTGTGTGTGTGTGTGTGTGTGTGTGTGTGTGTGTGTGTGTGTGTGTGTGTGTGGTTATTAACTTTGCAGTTTATTATCAGTATCAAGATAATTGATTGAGTTATGATAAAAAACATACGTACAGTACAGCAAACTTGTAATTTGTTATTTTGTATTATTTTTTTTGTTCAGCAAATTTTTTGTATTACATCAAACAGAAAGTAGTGCCAGCAAATTAGATCAAAGAAAAAATTGTTTAGTGTTTCACATTTTTTTCATTGACAAGGATTGTTGAAAGTCATGAGAAACATAAATAACAGACTTCATAACTTCAGCATCATCAGCCTCCTTCTCTATCAGTTTTAGTTCAACTTCAGTACATGACAGTACATCGCTATTATAGTACAGGTATGCATGCTTTAAGCATTAGCATCGCAAACACATTGTGTGTGTGTTGTATAACAAAAAATTTTATACTGTATACAAATATTGTATAACGTTATTTCTCTGCTTCACCACAGTGCTTACACTACACTTACTTCAGGAGTGACTGCAAAGATACTGAAGTATAAAACTTCTTTACATGCCTGCAACATTCTCCAAAAACACATTGAACACATTCAAACCACTCACAGCAGCCACTTTATTGAACAGGAAGTATCTTCCCTTGACTCATCACATGACAGCTTTGTCTTAAATATGTTGTTTTTTAAAATATATTGAGGTTTAAAGCTTCTAAAATATGTTTACATCACGGTTTTCAAATGAAATGTTCTGTTATAGACAATCTTGAGTGAAAGAGAATAATAATTAGGAGAAAGAGAAAAATCTGCTTTATGTCCTGCTGCAAATGAAACAACCTTTTTTGTAAATAAAAAGGTCAAAAATATTCTTGAGTGGTGAAGTTTTGAAGGTATAACATATCAAGGCAAAGGAGTACACATGTCTCGTCAACAGCATGCTAAACTGTGTGAAGGATGAATATCAGGTTACAAAGTCATTACAAAGCTAGCTTTGAAAAGTAGCCTGTCTGAGTGAAATAAAATTTGAATGAAAATCGAGATTGGGGCTTAACATGAGGAGGCTAGCATGCTCCCTGCCATCTGATTACTGGGTATAATCCTGTACCTGTGTACCTGTCAGCCCAGTAAAACTCCGCTAATAGAATTAAAATAAGAAGTTTCCATCTGAATGAGCCAGGTTTAGCAAAGCCCCCGGCGGGCTAGCTGCCCATTGACGCAAGACCAGACATAGGGATCTGAGATGGGATTGGAGCTGGACACGGAGGCTATAAAAGTAAGAAGGAATAAGAGAGGACTGGAGAGGTGCTGAATGAGTCCAGTTTAATGAAACCGCACTTGAATGGAAGACAAGCCTCTTTCACATGGCAAGTCAAGGATCCTACTTTTACTCCTACTCCTACTCCTACTCCTTAGTTCCTTCTCATGAAATCCAATCAACCTGAAGACGTAGTTATTTGAAATCGGATCTCCATTGAATCTCTCAACTTCAGGTCGATTCACCTTCAAATCCATGGAGGCAAATGCGCAGGCCTTGTCCAGAGCAGAAGGCTTACTACCACGGAAAGTGATTCAGGTCCCACTGCGAGGAGCTTCTACTCAGTTTGTATGCAGCACCATTGTCATCCTCTCTACCTACACTTTGGCCACACTAGCAATGAATTGTGGGAAGAAACTTCGGGAGAAAAAATCAAACTGGTCAGCTAAGTGACTTGTCTTGTCTTGTCCATTTCCATTTTTTCCCTTTAATGTAAAGCTTTCCATAGAATGTCAATGCTTGCTTTTGGTGAATATATTTATCATTGCCATGGTAATGGTGCATTATGAATCAGTGTTTAACACTGTTCCTTAACTGTTCAAAATAGAGTTGTTGTTTTTTAAAGCTGAGAATCCTCAAACCAGATTGATTCCTTAAACACAGGGGTTCAGTTTGTTTTTTTAATAAGTCAGAGTGGGGTTTCTTGATTCATTTTGGGAGAATATATTCCCATGGATTACATTTAAGCATTTGACAGACACCCTTACACACAAATGACATTTGACATTTTTATCTCATTATACATCTGCGCAGTTGAGGGGTAAGGCCCCTGCTGAAGGGCCCAACAGTGACAAATTGGTGGTCATGGGAATTTAACCTGGGACCTTCTCAACCATAGCCCAATGCCTTAACCACTGAGCTACTGCTGACCCCACAAGGAGCCCTGAATGAGTTCTGTGTATGATCTGAGAACCTGGAGAGAAGTTGGCTCCCAAGTGGTGCAACAAAACAGTGTTCACCCAGTCACGTTCACAGTTCCCTAGGGAGTCCCAGAGATGGCATACTTACTGTGAAATACCAATCACACTGACACTAGCTAGCTATTCATGTCCATAAGTGTGTTTCACTGCATGCTGCATGTGCAGCCGGCCGGGAAAGAACCATTTGTTGGCTTCACATCCCTTTGCCATCCCTCCCTATCTGGTTGATAGCTGTTGAGCTGTTGCTTGATAGGGGGTAAAAATTGGCTCTGACTAAATTAGGGAGAAAAACAAGGGAAATATGCACAAATAAAAAAGAAAGAAAGGAAAGAGTTGGTTAAAACAGTGTCTTGCATGGTTAAACAATCAAACCAAGGCCATTTTAAATGACTGTGTCTAAAGGGAAAGACTTACGCAATAATGGTCTATATACAGTATAGTACTGTATATATCCATCCAGGGATCTCTAGGGTTCTTGGAGGCCAATGACTATTACCATTGTATTCATTCCCATTTTATGACTGTGTTGGGACCTCCGGTCAACATTCACACAATTTAGGAAACCTGTCTTTGGACTATAGGAGGAAACCAGAGTACCCAAAGGAAGCCCACCAACCAGGAAGAACATACAAACTCCATGGACACAGAGCTGAGGCAGGAATCAAACCCAGACCCTGGAGGTTCAAGACTGTGCTAACCGCCAAGCCATCATACCGCTGAACAAATATCTATATACAGTCTACAATCTATCCATAATAATGGACAAAATAGCTCAGTGGTTAAGGCATTGGACTACGGTTCAGAAGATCCCAGGTTCAAATCCCACAACCACCAAGTTGCCACTGTTGGGCCCTTGAGCAAGGCCTTTAACCCTCAATTGCTCAGATGTAATGAGATAAAAAAAAATGTAAGTCGCTCTGGATAAGGGCGTCTGCCAAATGCCTAGATGTAGATGTAGATAATTATAATAATGATCCGTCTATGCACTGTACAGTACGATAATCAAAAGTTGAAACACACCTAACATCTACGTTCCAGGACAGAACCAGAGATTTCAAAACTATGAAATAACAGCAACAAAATCAGTCAGTTGTTATTATTCAGACATGAAGCTCGGCTGTTTCGGATCAAGTTATCAGAACAGTTTTGTCACGTGCATTTGCAAAACCCATCCAGCACCTTGATGAAACTGGCTCTCGTGAAGACCTTCCCAGGAAAGCAAGACCAAACCAAAACTTTGGTATTGTTTTACAGTGTAGAAAGAAATAACCAGGAAGTTAGAAGGTGTGTCCACACGTTTGACAGGGAGCGTGTGTGATAAAATGAAAATGCTCGGCTTGGTTACGGAAATGAAATATTAGCTGACAGCAGCAGTGAAAGTAGTTTTACATTCTTTCTCGGACTGCTACCACAACCTTCATCACTTCATATTGTTCACTCCTCCCAGGCTTAATGCATCTTTTAAAAAGATCATACCGTAAAAAAAAGAAAGAGTCATATCCAGCTCATGCGCCACGGCTTGCCAATCCCTGGTTTAGAGGCTGTATGGAAATTGGCAATGAGTCATCTGTAGAGTCTCTTTGCCTCGTACTATATTAAATTTTGTTGTAAATATGTTTTATTGCCAATTTGCATACAGTCCCAACTTTCTTTACTATTAGAGTTGTATATGTCAAACTTTCTACTTATATATTACCTTTCTAAATAGATATGTTCATATATATGAACTGGCTTTGTTTTTTATGCCTAAAGGTAATTTAATCAAAATACTTCATTAAGAGATGTTCAGAAGCTAAAAGTTTGGTGTGGAAGTTTCACCTTGCTTTTTGTTAATTTGTGTGTGTGTGTGTGTGTGTGTGTGTGTGTGTGTGTGTGTGTGTGTGCTTAGATCATACATTTTTGCCTAATTTTAAGTGTGTATGTGAATTTTATGACGTAATGGATATGTATGATCTATGTTAAGGAGCATGCTTTATGACATCTCTAAAAGTATTGTTAAAAGTTTTGAAAAAGACCAATGCTAAGGTCCATTCACATACTCTACAATGTAATTTGGGAACACCATTTAGCTAACTCTTGGGAGGAAACCCACCAAAAACTAGGAGAACATACAAACAGACCCAAAAGTAGGAATTGAACCCTCAACGAGCGAAGCGACAATGCTAACCACTGAGCCACAAATCTTATCTTATAATTATTTACATTTTATAAATTATATAATAATAAAAAAATTATTATTTATTTTAATTGATAAAAAAGGTTTGCCTTAATAATAATAATAATAATAATAATAATAATAATAATAATAATAATTTTATATTAACAGGTTAATTTTACACTGAATAAAAAAAAAAACTGGAGGGCTTTTATTTGTGTTGTCTGTTGCTTCACAGTCTACCGGAAGTGTGAAGCCGGTAGTCATGGCGCCTCTCTTTGGCGCATCATATTAGCCGTGAAAACAACTAACAAATTTAGATGTTTACGCTTGTATTATTTTTTTTTCTTTTGACCTGAGAGGAGACGTGTATAAAGTGAGTATTAAGGTTGCTTACAGACTTACGGTTTAAAACAGTGACTCAGTCGGAAAACGCTTTTATTTCGTAGCGTCGCGAGCGTTTAGCTAAATAACGAGTTCGCGCGTAATGGGGCTGTATCCTGACTAGCAGTGTACGTCACGTATTAGTGCACTATGTAGGGTATAAACAAACGGCATCGTGTGCACTACCTAGTGCGGATTGTGTCTCATACGGAGCTGTTTAGGATACGGGCCGTGAAAGTGTTTTAGATATGAATGTAGTGGCATTCTTTCTTACTTTTGCTATTTGTTTTAAGTCATTCATTTAATTTAGATGTTAATTATCTCTGTTTTGAATATTTGGTGCTAGGGTTTTGCAATATGAGCTCTAGTTCAGTTAAGAATACAATGAATAATGGTAGAATTGAGTCATTAATTCATTGAATTGAGTCCAAACACTGGAAAAGTGTGTCAGGTGATCATCTTGCTAGATGTGTTGGAGATATTCTGACTTGGGTACAAAAAGTGATTTTTAAATGCAATGATTAATAAACCTGATGCTCACTAGGCATCTATGGTTCTGTGCAATTATAATAAGTGTGTGTGATTTGTTTACTCTTTCTTTCTGTAGGTGATGAAGCGAGGCCGGACGGAGCAGATCCAGCACGCCGTGGCGCAGTACCTCAAGAGACGGCAGTATGCGGACGTGGACGGTTCACTGAAAGGGGTCAAGCTGTCTCAATCTGCCGAGGAGATGGCAGCCAACCTCATGGGTACCCTACTGTACTTGTGTAGAGTTCTTCAGCTAACCAGTTAAAATTCTGCAAACTAAGTGCAGCTTCTATAAAAATGGGTTTGGTCCGAATACACTGCATCGTCCTGATTGCACAGACGTCCCACCTTTTCCAGGAGACCTGGGAGCCTCCTGCGTACTGATAGCGCCTTCCTAATGTCTGCATATACAGTATCCCAGAGATTTTGGATGCCCGTATACCCCAAAATCGACTTTTTAAAATATTTTTACGTTTATAATGGAGATGAATCGGCCATTGTCCAGAATTGGCTGGTTTTCTGTTTGATAAGCCTCAGATATATAAACGATTCTGTACGGAGCGTAGAAGCTTCAGAGTGGCCCAACAGAAGCGCATTATTATTGCGTTATATTATCAAAAATCATGCGCGTTAAAAGCCTTCGATCTGTTTTTTTCTCCAAACTCATACTCAAACCTACTCATTATATACTCTTACACTAGTCTCAAAACACTGCAAGCTCGAATTAGTCAGAAATTGCGTGCGGTAGAAGCCGCTCTATCCGCACGCTCACGTTCAGGTTAAGTTTTGAGGCTTTGGCGGCGTCTGAGACGGGAAATTAACTGTATACATAATCAGAGACTTGTATGGTAATACCTAATATACTGTAGAGATATAAAATAAAAATAATAAAAACACTCGTCACAATCTGATGAATGCAACATTAGAAGCAAATCTAATGTTTTATTTTGTTAGTTTTTTTTTTATTCATGATAACTTTTTAAATAATTAGTTTGTCTCTTTTGTCTCCAGTTCAGACAGAGTCCAGCTGCGGGAACGTGGTTTCTGCTGCTCCGTGCCAGTTGGACCCTCAGCAGTACGAGACTCAGTTCTCCAGGTTACGCAGCTTCCTGCTGGGTGAGTTAAAAAAAAAAAAAGAAAAAACACACATGAAAGTCAGCGTTCATTGCATTTTGGTTCTGCACAGCTGGTGATCATCACAGAAATCAGTCAGTTTTAATGGAGATCTTTAAAATGATCAGACTCTTCATCGTTACAGAGCGGTGAGGAAACTAGAGAAATGTTTCTACTATCAGTAGATGATTGAGTTAATGCTGGACGTTCACGTTTGTGTGTGTGTGTGTGTTTCAGATACGGAGGTGCCGTTAGCGCGTGAGGTGAGCGCCGTACTCTTCCCCCTGTTCCTCTACCTGCATCTGGACATGGCGCGCTGCGGCCTGAAGGGCGCCGTCGACTCCTTCTTCAGCCGCTTCCACTCCTTCTTCCAGCAGGACGCCGAGCAGAGAGCCACCGTCGAGCATCTCCGAGGAGTCGTCTCACCGCAGGTCAGTCACCAGCTCATACACCTCGACAGCGCTCAGCTATCCAAAAAGGACAGACTTTACTTCACTTCATTTCAGATAGGCGCAGTTCTGTACGGTCGCCATGACGTGATCATGCGCGTTGGTCACCATGACGGGGGTGATCTGTCGATCAGGTCATGACAACAGTGACTCGCACCATGTCTTACTGTGATCCCGTCGCCATGATGCTGAACAGTTTTAGTGGAAGTGGACAGGATCAGATGCTGATTTTTTTTTTTTAATCTAATATTTTCCATAGGGGGCGCCAAAGTCGTTGTTAATATAAAACTGAGTTTAAAATTTATTTTAAGAAATGAATAGCATTTCAGTTATGGGTCCCTGATTCACTCTAATTCAACTCATCATTTGTGTGTGTGTGTGTGTGTGTGTGTGTGTGTGTGTGTGTGTGTGTGTATGCATTGCAGGACGTGGCCTCCAACTCCAAACTGTGCTCTCTGTTAGAGCATAAGTACGTGGTGCACCTGACAGACGAGGCGTACACGTACCTGCTGCGCTACCTCCAGAGTGAAGACAACAGCGCCCTCTGCAGGGTGCTCAGCACACACCTACAGGTCATCATCAGTTCTATACAATTTAAATATACTCTTATTATTATTATTATTTTTGTTTACAAACCTGAGGATGTAATTGACGGAAGGAGCTCTACTCCACAGGTGGAGGTTTCTGCTGCGCGTCGCTCGGACTACCAGCTCTACGGGGCGGGGCTCACTACAGGAAACTCCACCTCCACGTCCTGTTCCAGCGGCTGGTTGGGCATGGACGGCGCGGACGGGGCTGAGTCGGTGGACGGCGCGTCGGGGTTACCGCCTCAAAACGAGGCTGCCCTGGAGGCGCTTCAGGACTGCATCCGGCGTGTGCGCGAGGGTCCTCCGTCCCTCACCACGGTCTGCTTCTACGCCTTCGAGAACACGGAGCAGCTGCTGAACGCCGCCGAGGTGTCGCCCGACAGCCGCCTGCTCGCCGCCGCCTTCGACAACTCCGCACTCAAGCTGTGGAGCCTCCGAGCCAGGAAGCTGAAGACGGGGCCCTGTAGAGCCAACGTGTCCAGGATACGGCTCGCCTGCGACCTGGTGGAGGAGGAGGTGAGCGGCAGCATCGGAATAGTTTTCCCTATGCGCGTGCTTTTAACTTTTAATCTGACGCTTAATCGTTACTATTTCAGACGGAGGAGGAGGAGCTGGGCAGCGAGATGAAGACGCTGCGCGGTCACAGCGGCCCGGTGTATGGCGCGGCGTTCCTGCGTGACTCCTCGGGTCTGCTGTCGTGCTCGGAGGACTGTACCGTGCGCTATTGGGAGCTGCGCGGTTTCAGCAACGCTGCCGTGTACCGAGGCCACGCCTACCCTGTATGGGACATCGCGGTGAGCCCGTGCGGCCTCTACTTCTGCACGGCGTCACGTGACACCACGGCACGTCTCTGGACTCCCTCTCGCGCTCACCCACTCCGACTCTACGCCGGACACCTCGCCGACGTCGACTGCGTGCGCTTCCACCCAAACTCGAGCTACGTCGCTACAGGCTCGACCGACAGGACGGTCCGGCTGTGGAGCACGCAACATGGAAGCTCGGTGCGTCTCCTGACTGGACACCGGGGACCCGTCCTGGCCCTCGCTTTCTCACCCGATGGCAGGTCTGACGCCACATACTTCATCATAATAATAATAATGATGATGATGTAGGATTAAGAATAAACGATAATGAATCTAACTCGTGTTTACTCGCTCAGGTACCTGGTGTCTGCAGGCGAGGACCAGCGGTTGCGGTTGTGGGACTTGGCGGCAGGCGGCGTCCTGAAGGAGCTGCGTGGACACACGGGTGCCGTCACCAGCCTGGCGTTCAGCCCAGACAGCTCCCTCATCGCCTCGGCCGCCCTGGATAACTCGGTTCGCGTCTGGGACGTGAGGAACGCCCACGGGGGCGGGGCGGCGCCCGCGGACGGCTCCAGCTCGGAGCTCGTCGGAGTTTACACGGGCGAGACGAGCAGCGTCCTGAACGTCCAGTTCACCGCCTGCAACCTGCTGCTGGTCACCGGCACGGCGCAGGAGAAACAGGAGCAGTGAGGGCGCACGTGTGTGTGTGTGTGTGTGAGAGACTCGGTGTTGTATCTGTGGACAGAGTGGATCTGATTCTCCATCGACACCCTGATGCACTAAAATCCACCCACTACGTCTAACAGCAGTGTTTTTTTTTTTTTTTTAAGTAAACTGATTTATATCAACCAAGCAGCTATTTCTAAATTGTCATAAAAAGCTCTGACTTTCACAAGATGGTGTGTTTATGTTTCAGTGTCTGTTAGTGTTTGTTTCAAATAGTTGTTTAAAATTTTTATATCTTTTTTTTTTTATCAATGTACAGGGCTTAGTGGTTTTGCATTTAAGAAAATGTTTCGTTTTTTTTATTTTATTTTTTTTATAAGATTGTTATATTAGGGCATGTTTGTGTAACACCTGCTACGAGGTGAGATATTTTGTTCATGACGGCACGTCTCAGAATGAAGAATAAACTCTGAGGTAAAGGTGAAGCGTTTATATGTCCAGTCATAGTTCCAACTTTTTTTTTTTTCTTTTTCCTCTCTTACTCCATCATGAACCAGCACATGTTTAGTCAGAAAACATGGGTTCGATTCCCGTCTCGGGGGGTTGCGCGTGTAGTGTGTGCATGTTCTCCTCGTGCTTGGTGGGTTTCTTCCGGGTACTCCGGTTTCCTCCCACAGTCCAAAGACCGGCTCACATGACATGTTAGACTTGTTAAAATTGACTGTAGTGTGTGCGAAGGATCCATGGTGTACCCCACTTCGTGCCCAAAGTCTCCTGGGGTGGACTCCAGGCCGTGTACAGGAATACACGGTATAGAAGATGAACAAATTCATTCTTAATGTTCATAAGCGCCCTCTGTTGTACATGAGGTGAATTGCAATTGCAATACAAACTTTAGCCTCCAGTCAACCAAAAGTGTTTGTTTTTTTTCCCCCCACCTTGAGCCCTATATTACTAGATGTCTAGAGTTCAGTCAGCCGTTTATTAAAGGGGAAGCTGGTGAGGAAGTTAAAGGCAGTCGAGTGTATAAGAAGGTGAAGATGCCTTGCTGTTGTTACAATGCGTGCTGCATGCTCTGCATTCCTGTCGGCGTTTGAGTGATAGTGAAAAGGGCAGGGGAGAAGAGGGTGTGAGAGGAAAAACACGTCTGACATGTGGCAGTGAAACCGATTCTGACAGTAATCTCAGAAATCTCTGAAAGATGCTGTTTTATGCTGGGAGTGTGTACAGTACGAGTCCTGCGCTGGGTGTAACACTGTGTGAAGTTGATGAATGTTTGTGAAACTTTGTACTTTTTTTTTTTTTTAATACACCAGTTCGAATCTTCTAGTGACTAAAGATATATATATGTATAGAGAGCTGAATGTTGCTGGTGTCTGATTAAGATCTAATTAAAAAATACAGCACTAAAGAATAATGCAATGTAAAAGGACATGGAGCAAAACCCTGACGAGATTGGAAGCAGCACGAGGAAAAAAAAAAATGTTTATTTCTTGATTTATGCTGATCGTAACAGTGAAATATTTTGATTATTGTAGGATTACACGTAGACTGTGAGCGGGCATTGGTAGCTCAGTGGCAGGTTTCTTGTCTGTCATACGGAAGGACTGGGTTCGATTCCCACCCAAACACCAGCAACTGGATGCAAAGCCGGTCCCAAACCCAGATAAAATTGGAGGGTTTTTATCATTGAGGGCATCTGTTGTAAAACCTGCGGCAAGTTGTCGTGTGGATCAGATGATCCGCTGTGGCGACCCCTCGTCAAGTCAACGTTTGTCACTTAAGACATAAACTTCATCATAAAAAGAAACCAAGTTACTACATACAGTACATACAGCTTAAATTAAACAAACTAACTAGCTAAAACAACAAATTACCACAATAAATTAGCAAAACTATCTAAGAACTATACAAAAGACAAGACCAAGTGCACGTGCAAATGTGCAGACAAGAACAACAGCATCACACGATGCGATCCTTTGTGATTATAAAGAGTAGCGCTTTGGATCCGGAACGGCCACGGTGTACTACTGGAGTTGGGGAAACACCACCAACAACACATAAACCATGGATAGATGCTGAATTGCGCCCACCCAATCCATGCGTGAGCGCAGCAGAAATGTATGGTTGTCAAAATGTTGCGGCGATGTTACTGGTCTGATGTTGTTTTAGACATTGGAATTACTTCGATGTAACTGTGTAGGACCAACTTTGACTATATGAGTTTGGAAGGACATTGACGCTACAAGCCCAAAACTATGCTGCAAATACAAAATTCAAAACACCTAAACATCATGTAATGCTCATTCTTCTGATTATAGGTTTATTTCAGCCAAGTCCATGCACTGCATGCTTACCACCGGACCTCTAGAGAACATGTTGCTGAGAACAAACGCCATAAATTAACTGCCCCAAGTCAAAAAGTACTAGACGACTGCAATTTACCAAACCAGTAAAGGAAATCAATCCCAATCTCCGATCGGAAATTCTAAACCCTGTTGGGACCATGAATTTGTGTCCACTGAAATTGTGTCAGTGGATGACAATCAATGTAAATGGTCTAAATAAAGGTGCAAATTTCCTTGGTTTGTTAGGTTGTGTTCGGGTCACTCATTTAACATTATCAAAGTCATTCTCACTCACTCACTCATTCTTTATACAACCTATCCTGATGCGGGGGTGTGGGGGGCCTGGATCCTATCCCAGGAGACTCAGCGGACTAGAGGCATACACCCCTAAACTCACTCCTACAGTACTCATCATCTATAGCACATTATCCTTTATTCAGGGTCATGGGGGGCCTGGAGCCTATCCCAAGAGACCTAGGGCCCAAAGCAGGGTACACCCTGGACAGGGTGCCAATCCATCAAAATCACAATACCACCACTTTGCGAATGCTAGTTAGCCTAATCCGCAGGTCTTTGGACTGTCGGAGGAAACCGGAGTTCCCAGAGAATACCCACCAAGCCGGAGGAGAACAGACCACGAAGTGGGAATCAAACTCTCGACCCTGGAAGTGCAAGGCAATAGTGCTGACCACTAGACCACCGTGTCAGCCGACTTTGTCCCAATGGTGTTGCCATATGACAACCAATTTTAGAGGGCCTCCAAACCCATCCTTGCATAAACTAAGAAACCCATAAAGAGAAGTCTGATAGCAGAAATGCCAGCAGTGTAAGCTTGGTGTACATGTTCTGGCTCTGCCAGTTCCTCAACCTCAGCTACATCACTCCAGCGTTCCTATTCATAACTAGGAAACAAAAAAATACCACAGTTATCAAAATAGGAAACAGTCGGCTGGGTGACAAAACCGATAAGGTACTCTTTTGACGTTTCTGGTTTGTCTCTCAGATCCTTTGCATTCCCGTGACACTCCATCTAAATCCATCTCAGCCCGTCTTAACCCAATGAATAATGGTCTACGACTCAGTTATAAGCAGTAAATAAATAATAATAGTCCTTGTTTTTGTAGTTTCTTCATGTGTAATTGACGTTTTTCCAACTTTACAGCATTCCACATGCGTTATAGTAGCTCTCACACCTCTCACAGCGGGAGTGTCCATAGGTGTGGTGACTTTCGCAGAGGACGTCAAACCAGTTTCGTTTCTAGACGATTGAACAACCTGCTAAGCCTGTCCATACCCACACACACACACACACACACACACACACACACACACGCTCATACAAACAGCTGGGTGTCAGTCTGTCAGCAGGGTGAGCTTGTGACAGTCGTATTGTGCCTCGCTAGGCCCTTGTTTTACGTCTTCTGTTCGCGAGAGTCTGTGTGTATCCTGCAGCAGGTGTGAGGATGCCTTCTGCTTCCACTCTGTTTGGGGCCTCGGGCAACAAGATCCAGTCCGAGAGCACGCAGTCCGATGGCAAGACCTACGAGCAGCTGAGGCAGGAGTGCCTGCAGAGGAAGAAGCTGTTCGAGGATCCTGATTTCCCCGCCAATGACTCGGCTCTCTTCTACAGCCAGAGCGTCCCCGTCGACTTTGTATGGAAGAGACCTGGGGTAGGTACAGAACCATAGTGTAGAGGCCAGAAATCGGAGTGTGAACTCTCGAAGTGAGGATTGTAAAGACGAGGAAAATACTTAGTCAAACATTGACAAATGGATTGTTTTTGTTGTAGGTAAAAGCATCTGTTGGGTTTCGTGCATAATTAAATGAATTAAAAACTTTGTAGACCTCTTAGACTCAGGCTGTTGAATCCTACAGTACATGCAGAGGTGGACAAAGTACACAAATCCTAAAAGTGTGCTATTAGATACTGATATTAACTGCTTTTGAGAGAAAATCAGGGTGCTTCTAGCACAGTGTTAGGGCTTTGGGCTTGTATCTGCAAAACTTTCCGATACAAGTCCATGTGAGTGCCAGAGCGGTGACGCTGGACATCCTGGGCCTTGAGAGAAAAGATTAAGCCCAAGCCAGTATCTATACCCAGATTCAATGCTTTGCTGATGCAAGGGACACTTATCCCTCAACAGTTCATACTCAATCAAGTAATCATCTACATTCCTTGATTAATGAGAAATCAATCAACTTCAGAGCCTAACGTTTTACCAACCAATCAGCTTATTAAGGGACAAAGACCCTTATTACTTACAGCGCTGGCTTTCAAAAGTGGGGTCCAGAGGCCCTTTTACGAAATTATTATTAGGAAACATATTGAGGGAGTTTGTACAGGGATGGTGCAAATCACAATCGACCATTTCAGTATAATCCCTTTATAACAAGCTTGGTTATAATGGGATCTCAGCTGTAACGAACAATAAGCATACAGTAAATGTAGCTTTGGATGTAATGGACTAATAGTAAGGTCCCTTAGGTTGCTGGTAGGTGTAATTTTATTTGTTTATAATGAAACATTAGCCGTGTCATGAACTATTCTTTGAACTCCATTACCTATTCTTGGAACTAACTATGCTCTATGTTAACGAGTCTTGGGGAGACATAACAATGACCCTGAATGTGCTGTTTTATCAGAGAAAAAATATCAGTTCCAGGTGGCATGCAATGTGTGTTGAATATTGTAAGTAGTCCAAGATTTGCTGTAAACTAACTTCAGACAGTCAGATAAATTGAGATACATTAGTATATCTACCAAAATGCAGTATAATTTTAAAGAGAACTGTAGGTATTTCCCTGTGTGTGATATGACCAACTTCACAGACTACCATACCACACCCCTTGATGTCTGTTATTTCGGGATTATATCATATCAACGTTATTCCAGTTATTACATCCATCTATTATCCATACCACTTGTCCTGTTTACGGTCTCAACGTAACCTGCAGCCCATTCCATGGAACTCAGGACACAAGGCAGGGAGACAAGATGGGGTGTCGACTCATGACGGGGGACACACTCTTGCACAACCAATCACACACTACGGGCAATCTAAAATCGCCAACCAATCTACTATGCATGTTTTTGGATGTCTTTGCATGGAGAGAACATGCAACCTAACATACACAGACAGTCAACAGTCAACAGTGCAAACCACTAAGCCATTTGTTTAGTTTTCACACGTTTGACTGTTCACTTTAATTGAATGAGTTTGTTCCAAACCTTCGGTAATTAAATACACAAGACAAGAGGTTTAAATATTTTTCCTCCACTTCAAAACTTTCCCCTGAGACATGTAAAGTTAGCGACCTATATAATTAATAACTAGCATCACAGAAACAGCATAAGACACTGAGCAAAAACTCTAATCTGAACTTTTTCCTCATACTTGAGCTGTTACATACTTGAGCTGGGACTCAATTGATTGAATGATTGTCTTGCGTCATTGTGATTGACCGTGCAGACAGAGAGAGGACGAGTATGCCCATCCTACCTAAAGTCACAGCAAATTACTCTTACCTCCTACTATAGATGCAAAGACCTGTGGCATCATCGGTATTCAGGGTCACAATCTACAGAAAATTTGGTGAACGGCAATCTGTTGGAATGCTGCTTGTTCAGCATGCTGATAAGGTGAATGTCTGCTTTAAAGAAATAGTTGGAATAGTTAGCTATTTTAGCAATCTAGCGTGAGTGCAAAAGTAGTAGACGTGAAATTTCTTGCTGGGTAAAAATTTTGAGTTAATTTAACTGAAGGGTCGTGGTGGATTCATGGGAAGACTCGGAGTAAGGCGAGGACATGCCCTGAACTTGGTGCAGGTTGACTGCAAGGCACCACATTCAGAGACTCATTCACACCAAGGAGTTTGGGACAGTCCACAACCATCCTGTCAGGCAGAGAACATGCAAAAAATGAGATTCAAAACATAATGAACTTCATCATCTTGATTCGTTAAATCCAACAATCTTAAAGACGGTTGGATCTGTTGTAGCTTATAATGCGTTATATTGGCAAAGTCATCAAAATATCTTCCATAGTGCTTATCCTATGCAGGGTCACGGGGGGCCTGGAGCCTGTCCCACAATGACTTAGGTGTACAAGGCGGGGTACACCCTGGACAGGGTTCCAATCCATTGTGGGGGAAACACACATACACACTATGGGAAAATTGGGATCGCCAATTAACCTAGTCTACACGCCTTTGGACTGTGAGAGGCATCGAGAATAGCCAAAGGAAACCCAACAAGCACAGGGAGAACATTCAAACAGACCCGAGGTGGGAATCGAACTCGGACCGTAAAGGTGCAAGGCTATTCACTACGCCACCATGCGTCCGAAACAAAATTTACGAATTCTAAATGGATGTGTAAACTAAGGAAATGAACCTGGTTTACATGAACAACATAAAAACAACAAACATTCCTCTTTCACCTCCTCCATCCGTCACTGTGACAACAGGTTTTTCTGGTTCAGTCAATTGGTTATAGAAGAAAAAAATTAAATTAAAAAAATATTTATTTTAAACTAGGTTAAATTAAAGAAATGGGAACAAATGTTTTACTGCAACAGGCTGCTAAGTGCCTAAAGATACCATTTAAAAACTGGTTGTTTATGTAACAACCTTGCAGGGACCCGATCCAACCACTCAGCATCCAGCATCACCAGTATACTAATCACCAGCATGATCATCTGTCATCATCTGCACATTTCTCACTGGTTAGATGTTTTTTTAAATGCTGGAATGGTTTATCAGGATCAGGTGAAGGAATCAGGAGCATAGCTGTCTCAGTCGTAGCATGTGTAGCTCAGCAGCAAAAAGTTACACACAGTGGGTGTGATGAGCACAATGAGCAGTTCTCAGTAATGTTTTGCAAATACTTTCTTGGATCTCATACAGCAGACTGGTTGGAGGCAGGAAAAAAAAGGCATGTTTATTTAAAGGTAATACTTCACATGCCCTAGCATGTTAACATGGCATATTGGAAAGAGTGCTACCAAGACTTTTTAAAAAGTATTTTTCATATTTAAAATACTGTGCAGCTACATATATATAGCTACATATATATATAATTATTATTATTGTTTGAACATGTTCAACTCAGATTTTAGTTGGGATTCGCAACACACAAGCAGACACATGCACACCCACATGCACATTTGTTTTACTATACTTGTGAGGACCAAATGCAAGGTCCTCACAAGTATAGTAAGACCATAAACCATAACAATCAATGCAATTAATTTATGTTGTGCTACACCTAGCGATAATCTTAACCTCAGCAAAAAAAAAAAAAGTTTTTTGTTTGTTTGTTTAATAGAATTAACTTAAAAAGTAGTTTTCCTTGTGGGGACCAGCCAAACAGGGACCAGGCAAATGGGGACCAGACAAAACAATCAGATATTGCTATATTTTTGAAGACAACGGAGCTCATCAAGATACCAACCATGTCCACACACACACACACACACACACACACACACACACACACACACACACACACACATTCCTTTAGACTGTGATAACTTTAAATACTCAAACTAGTTGAACAGCATTTTTTACTCGGGCGGTCACCCGTCTGTGGAGGAGTGTGTTTGTGTGTGTTGGTGTGAAACTTTTTTTTTTTTCATTTTTACTAGCAAAAATTTAAAATGTGACCACACCTTAATGTCACTCCCAGCCTCCCTCACAGTAAATGCACTTTAACAGCATTCCAGTGTGTCACATCAACACCATGCATATTTCTTTCTTAATGCAGCCCATCTCTCTCTCTCTCTCTCTCTCTGTAATGCAGGACATCTGCAAAGATCCCAAGTTCATTGTTGGAGGAGCAGACCGGACAGACATATGTCAAGGACAGCTAGGTGAGCGTTGGATGAATAAATATTTAATTGCAGTGTTCTGTGTCAATGTTTACAGGTAAAGTTGAATTTTATGTTAAGGTTTTTTTTTTTTTTAATGTTTATGAGGAACAGTGTTATACGGTACACTTAATTTTTTCTTTAATTTGTCATATATGCAATGCATACAGTAAATATTCACACACTCAAACGTTTCCAACTTTTGTAGTGTTACAACCTGGAACGTAAATAGCCAATAATATTGGAAATGGAATTAATATGCTAAGCAAAAATATGAAGAAATGCAAACGTCTCACTCAACTAGCTCACCAGGAACCATTAATTTCATTCTTGAAAGGCTACACTACCATTATGACTCTGCCTTAAGTAAGCTGTCTACCAAAAGAGGGGACAGTCAGAGACGTAAATAAGGTGCTAAAGGTAACTCTTTAGGAACTAGAAAGGAAACCTTTTTTGGAATTTGCCAAAGGTGGTTTGGAGACTCGGCAAACATGTGGCAAAAACGTCTCTGGTCTAATATGACCAAATGTTACCCTGATTTACTTTCTAATTTGGTCTACTTCCTCTAGATGTACAGCTTCCGTACACCTGAGTCTCTGCCAAGCTTTTGATTCTTTTGGATCTTTTTGACTGATGGTACTTAGTTAGTAGCCTAACCTAGTTACCCGGTTTAAGGATCTATGCAACAGCAGAAACTTCCAAGCACTTTGCTAAGTCGTCAGCCAAATGCCTAAATGTAAATATGTCCAGTTCCCACCGGACTTGTTTGGACATCCCCAAATCCTTACAGGCACAAAGCAGAAGGCTAACACTTGCTTCCTCTGATCTGAAGCCATTGGATGCATCCATTAGGAGGCAGCGTAACACAATTGGAGAAAAGCGCTATCCACCCTCTTCCAATTGTCTGAGCTCAAAAACATCTACGATAGTCTAGTGTTACTATTGTTGATATAGGAATACAAATATGCTAAATCTTTCACCATGTAAGAGCACAGCCCAACTGCTCCCTCATTCCTATTGCACTACTCAGATGTCTTCAATTTGGAAAGCTTTTTTGACCTTGTCAGAAATCCCAAGATTTGATGGAATCCCAACACTGAGAACACCATCCATAAAGTGAAGCATGGTGGTGGTAGAATCATGTTAAGAGTTCTCCTTTTGCCTCTTTGTTTCTTCTCATGTTGGATTTTCATTTTCAGTTTTCATTTGATTATTAAAGCATACTGTAATATTGATGCTGTAGGACTTGGCAAGGATTAGTTTACATGACAGCCTGGGTGTTATTCTGTTCTTTGAACATTCTCACTATCTCAGAGACACAATGATTATAGAAGACATTTCTTAAAAGACATATACACCTTAAAGCTTTTTTGTAGCCTTGAGTTGAGAGATTGACACCTGGACACCCGGTGGCCGCGTATCTGTATAGAAACAGTCCTGTGATTCCAGGTGGAAGATATTGACCCTACTGTGTGTGTGTGTGTGTAGGAGACTGCTGGCTGTTAGCAGCCATCGCGTCACTGACACTTCACAAAGACATCCTGTCGAGGGTCGTACCACCTGACCAGAGTTTTGATCTCGGCTACGCCGGCATCTTTCACTTCCAGGTGACTCTCAATAGCTCGGAGGTTTGGAATTATGTTTCATTTAACCCCTGAATAAATGAATGACTGAATAACCTGATGTGTTTGTGTGTGTTATAGTTCTGGCAGCATAACCGATGGCTGGACGTGGTTATAGACGACAGACTGCCGTGTGTGAGGAACAAACTGGTGTATCTCCATTCAGCCGAAAACAACGAGTTCTGGAGCGCACTCTTAGAGAAGGCCTATGCCAAGTATGACTTTTCTTTTTTTAATCACTACTTACAGTAGCTTTCACGCACAGAATAAGCTTTTTTTTCCCACTAATTTAGCACTTTCTTTCAGTACGTTAACTTCTTTCACTATAGGGTGACCCTCAGATTCGCATTCTTTCATGAGGCTTGTTTTTGCTAGTTGCTAGTCAAAAAAAAACAACCTCTTTATATTTGTGTTTGACTAATGGCACTTATTATTGACCTAGTGTAAGTATCTATCCAGTGATGTAAACTTTAAAGCACTTTTTGTAAGTCGCTCTGGATAAGAGCTTCTGCCAAATGCCTTAATGTATAAACCTAAATGTAAATCTATATAATATAATATAATATATGAAATCATTTCACTGTCCTGCAAGGTATTTAATATTCTACTTTATTCTACATTATGTCTGTGTCTGTGTGTCAGGCTGAACGGCAGCTACGAGGCTCTGAAGGGAGGCAGCACCCTGGAGGCCATGGAGGACTTCAGTGGCGGAGTCGGAGAAGTGTTCGAAACCAAGAGCGCTCCCGCAGACCTTTATGTCATCCTGAAGAAGGCGCTGGACAGAGGCTCCATGATGGGCTGCTCCATAGATGTAAGAATAAGGGAAAAAAATTCAAAAATTAAGGTTTTCCCATATCCACCCCCAACCCCTATCTGTTTTTCATCTGAAATTTTGACTGGTACTTGTACACCAGTTTATCTTGACATTATTCTGGTCAGTGTTCATAGATCACAGTGTAATTGCAGCTGCAGTAATTACAACAGTTAGCTCCGTCTGAGTAATCGGATTGGACGACAAGTAGTGATATAGAGCATAACAGCGTTATACACAGTACCAGTCAAAAGTTTGGACACACCTTCTAAGCCAATGCTTTTTATTTTCTAAATTCCAGAATAATACTTAAGATTTAGAAACTATGAAATAACACGTATGCAATTAGGTTATTTAATAACAATAACAATAACGACAATTAATTGTTATATTAAGACACAAAGGTCAGCTGTACTGGAATAGTTGTCCGATGCGTTCAGCACTGTTTACATTGTGTTCAAATTTGTCTATTGTGTGTGTGTGTGTGTGTGTGTGTGTGTGTGTGTGTGTGTATACAGTACACACCAAAAGTTTGGACACACCTTCTCATTCAAAGAGGTTGAATTTGTATTATGGTAAGAAAAAAGCAGCTAAGTGAAGAAAAAAAAAACGAGCGGCCATCATTACTTTCAGAAATGAAGGTCAGTCAGTCCGAAAAATTGGGAAAACTTTGAAAGTGTCCCCAAGTGCAGTCACAAAAACCATCAAGCGCTACAAAGACACTGGCTGACATGCGGACCGCCCCAGGAAAGGAAGACCAAGAGTCACCTCTGCTGCGGAGGAGAAGTTCATCCGAGTCACCAGCCTCAGAAATCGGCGGTTAACAGCAGCTCAGATCAGAGAGCAGGTCAATGCCACACAGAGTTCTAGCAGCAGACACATCTCTAGAACAACTGTTAAGAGGAGACTGTGTGAATCAGACCTTCATGCTAGAATATCTGCTAGGAAACCACTGCTAAGGACAGGCAACAAGCAGAAGAGACGCGTTTGGGCTAAAGATCACAAGAAAGAAAACTCGCTGAATGAGAAGGGGTGTCCAAACTTTTGGTCTGTACTGTGTATATACTCACTGGACAGATCTGGATTTTCACTTCTTCATGTGGTTCTACTTAGTAAGGAAATACTTCTTTCAGGCAATGAACAAGAAACAATTGTTCCTGTAAGCAATTCTTTATTCATTTTTCATGCATATCTCTTTCCCTCTAGATCACAAGCTCAGCTGAATCAGAAGCTCAGACAACCACAGGCCTGGTCAAAGGTCATGCATACTCCATCACCGGCTTGGCAGAGGTAATCCACCAGCTCTCATTCGAATCGTCTGAATATGTTAATATGTTAATAGTTCACATCCTTCACATAAAAGCTGACAAACTGTCCACAAGAAAAATGTATTTAGGGCTTCACCTCTGAATCTGATTCTTAACCCACATGTGTGTGTCTGATGCTCTGCAGGTGAACTACAGAGGCTCAAAAGTGCGACTGATCCGAATCAGAAACCCGTGGGGTCAGGTGGAGTGGAACGGTCCCTGGAGCGATAAGTACGATCCTGTTAATCATGATTTCAGCATAAAACAAAGACTCAATCCATCCATTTAGGAACCTGTGTAGTCCAACTAGGGGCCGTGAAGGCCAATGGTGACCATTGTATTTATTCTCATCTTTACAACCGTAGTAGGACCTCCGGTCAACATTAACACAGGATAGGGGCAATTTGGGAACACCGAATAGCGTAATCTGCATGTCTTTGGGTGGAAACCAGGACCTGTAGGAAACCCACCAAGCACAGGGAGAACAAGCAAACTCCACACAGACCCCGAGGTGGAAACCGAACCTGGACCCTGGAAGTGCAAGGCGACTTTGTGAACAGAATAAATGATCAGAAACAGTAAACAGAATAGATGAATAATGTAACACTATGGATGCGGCCATGTTGGCCAACCACAATATGTTTATTCATCAGGACAGTTTGGTATCTTTCCACGTCTTAGACCTGGCCTTGCATTATTCCAAGTTGGAATGATATCACTATAATAAAGATTATATAGGAGATAATACTGTATCGTTCCGGTTGAAGCAAATAATGTCTCTTACTTCATTGTTGACTTCGTTGCTGATGTTAAACACATCTTGCCTGATCGGGTTTTTATTGCTTTGATATGTGCGGTTCTAGTATCTGTTCTACATTTATGTACAGTACATATAAATGGAATTGATTTCTAAATCAGTATTACATGTTGAGTGTGCGTTTGTTACTTTGCAGTTCCAGAGAGTGGAGTGTTGTGGATAAAGCAGATAAAGTCAGACTGCTTGAAAATGCCACAGATGATGGCGAGTTCTGGTACAGTATGAGCTTTGCTTTGATTCTGCATCACAAATCAAACTTAGTCATTCCAACAGGGACCTAAACAATTTGTTTTGGCTAACTTGTGGTTCTCAGCCTTTCTTAAGTGTGCATCCATTCTAGCAGTGACTCAGTGGGTAAAACTTTTTTGCTGCTGGGCCTCCGAGTGGTCGCAGTGGTAAAAGTGCTCGCCTTATCATCCGGAGATCGCCAGTTCGAATCCCGGGTGATGCTGTAACCTCTCGCAGCCGGAGGTCTAGAGAGAGCTGATTGGCCGAGCTCTCTCAGAGGGGAGGGATGAGAGGTACATAGTGCCAGTCGGGGGCGTCTGTGAGCTCGCGCTGTCCTCCGAGTGTGTGACTCCGCCCCCAACGGTGCGTGAGTGAGCAGTTCGGAAAGATGCGGTCGGCTGACGTCACGTCGTTCGGAGGAAACACGTGATGGTCTTCGGCCCTCCCGGCTGAGTGGTAGTAGTAGCCTTAATGTGGAGCCCCCTAGTGACAGGGAGGAATTGGACACGACTAAATTAGGGAGAAAATCGGGAAAAATCCAAAAAAAAAAAACTTTGGGCTGCTGATTTGTGGGTTGTGACTTTAAACCCATTAGAAATCTTACTATGTTACAGTATATAGTAAAAAAAAAAATATATATATATATATATTATACCTTAGTACCTTAGTATTACCATAGTATTTCAGAGTATCAGGGTATATACTGTACTAGAGCACTTCCATTTGTACTGTGGTAGTAATATGGTAGGTACCACAATACGTTGTTGAATACCATGGTACTTACTGGTTACTGGTTATCACAGTGGCTACCAAAGTTCAGGAGGTATCTACTGGCAGTACCATTTTTCCGTAATGTTTCAACTTACACTATGGCATTTAATTAATGTTGCATACATACATATACTATATACTATATATATTTATACTATATACAATGTTGCATACATACATACTATACTATATATATTACCATTGTGGTGCTCTACATAAACATATATAAAAATTTTGTCAGTTTCCTGGTATGTAGAACCATGTATAGTACTTGTACCATGGTAGAAACATACTGTATGGTACTTGTAATATGTCAGGAAATAAGTACCATGATAAAGGTACCATCAGACTAATATGCAACCGATTTTGTGGTTAGTTTGTTATGGGAATCACAAGCACGGCCAGTCTGTCACAGCTGAGTCCTTAAGTCCCTCAATTTGCAACCTCTCAATTATCTCAATTAATTGTATATAACTCACTTTGCATAAAAGCATCAAGAATATATAAATGCAGCACAGAAACCATTCTGGCAAGAGTTTCCTGTTGTGGGCCACAGTATTGACTATACCGGTTGTTGTGTTGCAGGATGGAGTTTGAGGATTTCAAGTCGAACTATGACAGGGTGGAGCTGTGTAACCTGACTCCAGACTCCCTGTCAGATGACACCAAGAAGAAGTGGAATGTGAACATTCTTGAAGGTAGCTGGATTCGGGGCTCCACTGCCGGAGGCTGCAGGAACTTCATTGGTAAGCACAAAGTTTTTTTTAAAAAAGTTCTTCAGCCAGGCCTAAGAACTGCAGATTATGGAAAGATGCTGCACATTCAAGCAGTGCCTAATGTAAGGGGTAACACAACAGACATGTGGTTACTGGACATACAGCAGTTTTACCCATAATGACCCCCAAAACAACTTTCAAGCCCGAGTTTCTAAACCCAGGAAATCATTCACAGATTTGTCTCTGAAATCGTCTCTGCAATTGTTGATTGTTTACACAGTCTCAGAAAAAAAAAAATTAATATTAATATTTAACCTAGAAGAAGGGTTCATTGGTTTAGAACAGTAAAACTATTAATCTTACAAAGGGTCCTTGAAGGACCTCAGAGACCAGGCTGAGGTTTACTGTATAACACCCTGGGTCAGTAAATTGTTCCTTCTTGTACGGGTAGTCCAACATCTCTCTTGGGGAGACGCAGGGATCATTAGGGATTGTATAGACAGCAGCATTGGCCTCCATCATCATTTCCTGTCCATCTATTTCATTCATACCTGTAGTTTATGAAGCTCCACCATCTTCCAGACGTCTGCCTCTGTTATTTCTTCTTTAGATAGTGTATAGGTAGCCAGCAAAGGGTGTCATGGTGGAGTAGTGGTTAGCACTATGCGTGTTCTCCCCAGGTAATCTGGTTTCCTCCCATAGTCCAAAGATATGCATGTTATGCCAATTGGCATTTTCAAATGACCCATAGTGTGTGAATGACTATTAGGAGTTGAGCTGGCATCCTGACCCCATAAGTAAATGCCACAAAAAAGACGGATGGATTAATGAAAGAATAATGCTTTTAGTTTCCTGGTTCTGAATTCTTCACAGATTCAGTAATGTGCAGAAGTCTTGGTCCCCTCTCATAGATACTGCGAAGTAAAGTCAATCTAATCATGGTGTATTTATTCCTGATAATTATATTTATTTACCACAGTCCTGGTGTCGCCTTTTCTACCTTTTACTGTTTTTTTTGTTTTTTTTTGCGTATGGTGACCAGAAATGAGTGCTAGTTTCAACTTTGTGACGTCTGATGTAGAGGAGCCACAGCATTTGGATGAGCGTTTCTGATTAAGTGTTAGTGAGTCCACAGCCAATTTTGTTGAACGCCTGATTGACATCACATGTCTGTTGTCTCCGCAGACACCTTCTGGACGAACCCTCAGTACAAGATAAAGCTAGAAGATGTCAACCACACAAATCAGTGTGGTGTCATCGTGGCCCTCATGCAGAAGAACCGGCGCAAACTGCGCAAGGAGGGGCTTGACCTGGAGACCATCGGTTTCGCTGTCTACCAGGTCAGAGGGTGTGAGAGTCTGGATAAACGGTGTGCTCTGGATAAACAACTGTAGAGTTTGGGAGTGAGTTTTAAGCTCTGTTTTTCCTACAGTGCCCTGATAACGAGGACCATGCGGACAAAGATTTCTTCCGCTTTAACGCTTCGAAAGCACGGAGCCGCACCTACATCAACACACGTGAAGTGTCCGAGCGGTTTTTCCTGCCTCCAGGCAACTACCTGGTGGTGCCCACCATCTTCCAGCCCAACAATGAGGCTGACTTTCTAGTGCGGATCTTCTCCGAGACCAAAGCTGGAGCACTGTACGTACACTGTCACTCTGCGTAATTAAATCTACTTGCATAAAAAAGCCAGTGCATTCAGCCAGTATACAAGTAAAATGAATACTATGAGGAGCATTCAAGTCAAACCGGGACTTTTGAGAACTCAGTTATGATAGTAAAAACTCCCTTTATTTCTCTATATAATCCCCTGCTACACTAATCCACCTACTGTATACCAGTGTTTCATTAGTGCTTAATGATACCATCAAGGTAGAAAGTTTTCTCAGTATGCGAGAGCCACGATCAGACTGCCTGCTTCATGCCTTGAAACTCCTTTAATGACCCAAAACATGTAGAAAAGGCTTGGCACGAGGTCAGGACTGTATGGAGGATGTGGCAATTACTCCCAGTTGAGTTCCTGATTGTTGAATGATTGCGTGTACAGGTTCCACAGACGGATGCGTCTCTTAATGCAATCTGATGACAATCCGTCAATTATCTGTCGATTTCTCGCTCGCTAAGTGTGCACGGGAATGCCTGTAGTGCGCTCCAAGCCACGTTGGCCAGGATCGCCATTCATAGATGTTTAGAATGTTTGCACCATTTGAATGTTTTACTGCGGTGAGTGTCATCACCATACTGTGCTTGAAGTCTTCTGTAAATGTCAATCGCTTTTTAACGCGTCCATTCACCGGAACTTGACTTGAACACTCTGCATAAAATGTTATACTGTACTATAATAGAATGTGGAGGGTTCAGACTGAAGAAATCAAGTCATATGGGAACTTTGCACTAAACCTACTAGCGTATATCTGTGTTACATATGGTATATGGACTAAGTGCTCTTTCTGTGAACAGGGAGATGGGCAACACTGTCCATGCTGACCTACCTGATGTGAGTGACCTTTTTTAACTATAACCCTTTTCTTCATTTTTCTTTTTTTTTTTTTTATTTTATCTACACTAAGTACTTGATCACACTACGAAGGTAATCTAGAGGGTTGGATAGATTCAGTATTAAACTTAACAAAAGTTACTCTGCAAAATCAGGATTAGTTTTATGATTTATTTATACACATTTTTCACTGTCCTTGTAATAAGGTCATTCTTACATGTCACATTAAATATGGTGAATTTAAACAAACTTGCCATTTCGAATTTGTAGCCACCGGAGCCGTCCAAGCCCGAAGAGGAGACAAAGGAGGAAAAAGGCCTGAGGAAGCTGTTTGAACAGATTGCTGGCTCGGTAAGACGACAAAGTTCTAACAAAGATGTTTTCTTTTTCACTTCAGGTCTAAATCCTGTATAATGTTAAACAAGCTTTAATGTGAAATCTCCAACAACACCCTGAGTGTTGGTGGTTTTTTATCAGGCCAAACCTACTCTAACAAAAGCTATCCTGACAATCATCCAAGTGCAAAAGTGCAGTAACAGATTTAGTGACACGAATAAAACTTGACCAATAGAAACTTGACAGTAATAAAAATAACAAAAAGAAGTTTAAACAGTGAAAGTGTGATGTGAGATAAATCTTCCAATAATGCAGCTCAGCCACTGCAGCTCATCTGCTCCCATAGACCAACACTAACTTTTTCTCTTTTCATAGGGTGCCATTACTTTAGTCTTAACTGCTGTGACAATAACGCTAATGCTGCGGCTACATACCAATGTTTACCTCAAGTTAACATTGTTTACTACAATGTTTGATTGAAGTTCTCACTGTGTGCATGTAGGATCAGGCCATCAGCGCCCGGGAGCTGCAGAGTCTCCTAAACGGAGTACTGAGCAGGAGTGAGTCTGTTATTATTCACACTAATGCACAACACAACCTGGCAAGATTTATTCTGCATTTTTTTTTTCTAAGCTTTGTTTGTTATTATTTATAACAGGGAGAGAGATCAAATTTGACGGTGTCAGTCTGAGCACATGCCACAGTATCATCAACCTGATGGATGTATCCTCTAACGCTGGTTCCATAAAGTGCAAATGCACAATGCTGATGCTGTTATTCATTTATGGGAATGCTACAGTATAATTCATATCATGACGCTAGAAGTTAGATGATGATGGTTATTTCCTTGCTTACGCCTCGGTTTCTGTTCATTACAATCAGAACGTTGTTATGTGTTAATTATCTGATGTGAAAGATGTTGAGATTCTGTCAGATATTCCTTAACCAGGAGGAAAGGTGGACGGCTCGGGAATGATCGAGTTTCAGGAGTTTAAGGTCTTCTGGGAAAAGATGAAGAAATGGATGGTAAGAATCTGAAAAGATTCAAGGAGATTCGAGATTCAAGGAGAAGCTAATTTACTTTCCAGAAATCTCCAAATTATATACCTTACATTAATTTGTTGTTATGTCTAAAGAACAAGTGTTATGTCTAATGGAAGATTAATGTTATGTCTCAAGGAGGATAAATGTTATGTCTACAAAATGTGTTATGTCTAAGTGTTTTGTCTAAAGGAGGATAAATGTTATATTTAAAGGAGGATAAATGTTATGTCTAAAGGTTATATCTAAATGATTTATGTACAAAGCCAACTTACATTACACTGTGCTACAAGCAACACGATATATAGCTACTAAGGCCTTGTTCAGACTGCCAGACGTTTTTTATCCAATCCAGAATGGAATCACCTTGGAATCAGGTTACTTTTATTTAGTCTGAACAATAAAAAAAAACACACACACACACACACATACACACACACACACACACACACATTGAATCTGATTTTTGCACATCTGATCTAAACCACATCCAGAGATGGTATGAAGTCAGCTTAAAATCGAATGCCTAAATATGTGGCTCAATATGTGGCCTGGACCCTCTACTTACTCAAATTGCCTATCAAACTGTCCAATATGTCATTCACAATCTTGCATGAGTCCAGATGATCACATGGTGTGGGACATGGAGGAGTCACTGTTGAAAAAGACCTGGAGGATGATAGAGAAACATGGACAGAAATGAAGAACAATAGTCTCTGCACAGAGTAGAGACAAAAGTTCATTTCATTTACAAAAGTGAAATGTCCGATAGCACTTTGAGGGGGATACAGTATGATCTCCATTCTTCTTGTTATCTGTCTGTAGGTCTAAGTCACCAGCATTTGGCATCACACAACACGTTCTACAGTGTACCCATGCCCCCACCGTTGTTACCATAGCACCCAAAGCAGATAGGTCGAAGATATGTCGGATTTGGGCTGCAAGTCTGAACAGGGCCAAATCCGACCTGATCACTTTCAAATAACAGTATGGACAATCAGTCCTACAAATTGGATTTGATTGCAGTCTGTACAGTGCTTACGTGAAGCTCATTGTTGGATTCGAAGTCAGTAACGGTTATAAGACTTATTTTTACCCTCAATTATTTGGCTGGCAAATTAACACCATGCTGATATCTGAAAGTTTATATATACAGGTGTTAAATTCTATTATTTAATTTTCTTAATCAGGCTAAGTAAGGTGATTGGCTGGGTGAGGGTGTGGAGCACTGAGTATCCATAAAACACCTTGTCTTTGACATTTTATTTGGCTTACACTGTTTTGATGGTTTCATACATCTTCATTTAATAGAATTCTAAGTAGCTAATAGTCAAAAAAAAAAAAAAAAACCTTAAATAAATATTCATACCTTTCAAATTCCTGCCACCTCTATTACAGATGTTGTTCCTGTCTTTCGATACAGACCGGAGTGGATGCATGTCCTCTTATGAGCTTCGGTCTGCTCTCAAATCAGTAGGTGAGCACACAGTCTGTTGAGAGATTTTTCGAAAAATATGCTACACTGATAACAATGATGATAATAATAATAATAAGAAGAAGCAGAAGAATGAGAACCACCTTAGTTGGTTACTGCTCCTATATTGTTGAATGCAAATAATGCACTCTTCACTGCTTTAGCCAGTATTGACATAAAATATGTGTGTGACGGTTACCTAGAGGGGTGTAAGAATACGCAATAGTCACGGTTTGGTACATACCTACGTTTTAAAGTTATGGTTCGCTATGTTTTGTGTACAATGATAAAACTTTTTTTTTTATAGATTTATTATGAATTTTACTTATATTGATGTGCAAACTTATAGACTATATGGACAAAAGTAGTCTGTTAATTATTGAATTCAGATGTTTCAGTCAATCAGGCCTCTTATCTCCAGTGAAGAACAAACTTAATCCTTCAGCATACCAAGATATCTTGGACAATGCTATGCTTCTAACTTAGTAGCAACAGTTTGGGGAAACCACTTTTCTATTCCAACATGACTGTGTCCCAGTACACAAAGCAAGGACTATTAAGACATGGTTTGATGAGTTCGGTGTGGAAGAACTTGACCAGCCCGCACACAGAGCCCTGACCTCAACCCCATCGAGCACCTTTGGGATGAACTGGAACGGAAATTGCGAGCCAGGCCTTCTTGTCCACCTATATTAGAAAAATACTCCCCAACTTTTGTCATTTCTATGCCAGTTACTTAAGGCCAGGCTGCTAGCTTGACACCCGATAACGCTAAACCCACCAAGCACAGGGAGAACATGCAAATAATATGTAAATAGACCCAGGCATTGCCGGTTCAAGGTGATAGTGCTAACCACTAAGCCACCGTGCTACTCAAGACATCATAGGCAACTTGTCAAATCTGAGAAAGTTTTGGACAGACACAAGCTTCAGGATGTTTGATGTGGCAACCTGGTTAGATCTCTTTGTATTGGTTTTTAATGATCAAACCCCATGACCATGATTGGCTTTTAAAGCACAATATAGGTGCAATATTATGTTTTTCAGTTTTTAATTTTTTTATGAGCGGTGATTAAACAGGATATTCTAGTTTTTTTTTATTTCTTATCTTTTTTAAAAGGGATGCAACTGAATAATAAACTCCTTCAGCTGATGGCGTTGAGGTTCGGAGATGAGAATTGCGAAATCGACTTCGACCAGTACCTCACCTGCATCGTCCGCCTGGAGAGCATGTTTCGTGAGTGACCTGAAACTTGAATTAATGATGAATTAGTTACATGTACGCTAAAATGAAACTGTACCTGCTTTGCCAACATATTGTATTAAAAGCACGCATCACACATTGTTAGCAAGTCAGGTTTAAAGTAACTCAATAGTGAGATTAGTGATATCTAGTATCTTTCTAAACAGCAGGAATTCATTGGCAAAGTCAGTTTGGTACAAATGTAAGTAAATGTGGCTAAGCTGAAGTTTTAAACCCTGACAAATGAAGAACGTATGAAAATGGTTACAGTCATTTAAATGTTATACGTATTTTACACACTCCTCCCTAGATATCACCTGAACAACTGACTGTTTTATAGAGTAAAAATAAAAATGGATGAAATTGTTAGCTGTGGCTTCACAGTTACACAGTGTTTACCAAGTGAAGTTCAGTTAACACTTGATGCTAAATGCAATTGCAGGGGGTTTTTTTGTTTTGTTTTTTTTTGTCATGGGGAGTCTTTATTCATCATTTTCCCAACCTGTCTGAGGAAAATGTTAACTATTAAAAGTTTTGTCTGATTTCCAGTGTCAATATAGCTTTAATTTTGAATTAAAGCCTAGCAACAGTGCTCTCACAGACCATAAGCTGGTGTTTCGGTTAATGCTAGCATACGAACTAGCCATAACACAGGTGACGTTTTACTGGAAATAAATTTCACAGATTTTGTTAAAATTATATAATACTTTTAAATCTGAAAAAAACAAAAATGACTTTTATTTAGAGAATGTAACATTTATTGGATTCCACAGGAGTAGTGTGTTGTTTGATACTGAGTCGATTCTTTGAGTTGAACATGGAGAGCCGACTCGCATATACACTGCCTGACTAAAAAAAAAAAAAAAAAAGGTTGCACACTGTAAGATTCCATTGATCGCCTTTAGCTTTGATTATGATGCACAGTGTGGAAGAAAAAACTCCATAGATGTGATAACCTTAAAATCATTCAGTACATTCAGGTGGTCAGCTGACTTCATTTTATTGTGCATTAACGTTGCTGAGTCTCGACCTGAGTGACTGAAGCGACACCAGATCATAACACTGCCTCCAGAGGCTTGTACAGTGGACAGTATGCATGATCGCTTCTTACCGTGCATTTTTCTTTCTCTTTCTCACATGCATCTTTCTTACCCTGACACGCCCATCACGCTGGAAAGTAAAGCTTCAAAGTAAAATCTTTATGCTCTCTAGCAGACTGAAGCCTTTTTTTCTGTTTAGTCACTAATTTCTTAGTTTCTTACGGACGCACAGCTGTTTAGTCTCAATTCTGTGAGTTCTCATCACATTGTGCGTGTATGGAAATGTATGGTTCTTACTTTCACTATTAAACAGAGCTCTTATTTCTACTGCGTTTAAGTGATTTTCAATTGTATTTTTATAATGTACGTATCAGACAATTCTTAACTCAATTTTCAAATTTCTCAAATTTCGAACATCCTTAACTGTTGTCAGTACCTGATACAGGCCAATAATTTGACTCATGTGAAGTGTGTTTTATTTATTTATTTATTTATTTATTTATTTCGGCGGGGCAGTGTATAAGCCGTTTTTCCCCCATTTTTCTTCAGACATTGAAAGAAGCTCAAATAGTCGATTCTTTTGCTGAGCTGAGTTCAATGATTCACTGAAAAGAGTCGACATGTACATCATTAAATAACATTTCTGAATCTAATATTGTTTATTCATTGATACTTAATTGATGATCAGCTTGAATCAGATGTATTAAAGCTGGCAACGTCTAAATAAGTGTGTTATTTTATTTGTTTTTTATATATTGTAGGAGTTTTCCAAGCCCTGGACACAAAAAACAGAGGGGAGGTGACATTGAACTTTCAACAGGTACATGCTTGTCTCGTTTATATGAATCAATTAAAACTCTTTTTTTTTTTTAAGAAAAAAATGCTTTAAAAATCATCAGATTTTCTCTGTTTAACACCATGTTTGAATCTTCCTGCAGTTTTTGTTGCTGTCCATGAATGTGTGAAGAGAAGAAACATTAATGAATGAATGAACGAATGAATGTATAAACGAAACCTGATGAAGTGACCCTGGCCCATGTGTTGCTTAAAGAATGATTCTGTATTATACAAGTTGAAGAACGTTGAGTCGAAGACCTTATTGAGCAGAAGTTGGATTCTTAATCTGATCCTGCACATGTTATGGTCCTTACATGTTTGCTTTACTTTCATTTGGCCGACTGTGAATCATTTTTTCTCCCAGATTTTTAGGTGACTTGTGCTGAAAATAAATAAATTTACACAAATAAATTTTGGTCAAATCCGTGTAAATGATTCCTCAAGAGTAAACATAATAAAGCTGAAATCTTAAGATGGATTTGACTTCAAACAAGCAGAATGAGCTGAACGACTTGTGCACATCTGAATCATGAGCTCAGGATAAATGTGGAGTAATAGATACTGTAAGTGCTTCTATTCCAGTATAAATAGTGAATTTGTCAAATTTATGCGTTTACGTTCTGTTAGAGCTGATGATAAAAATTCTAAAAAGATTGTAGTAGAATTGAAGTTCATTAATATTTTATTCATGCAAAAGAAATACACAGAAAATTATATACACAATATGAAACAAGTTTGTTTATTTGTTTATTTATTTATTTAATTTAGATTGTAATAATTAATGAATCAATTAAAAAATAACAAAAAGAGCAAAAAATAGATTTAAGCAATATCACTCTCAAGGTCGTTGTGCTGTTGTGCTGAATATCAGCACGGCTGTGATGCGGCCATAGACATGAGGGTGCAGCCCGAGTGCCGAAGGCATCACAACAGTGATGATACCGTATCTAGCTCAACATCAAAGACCTCGAGTGTGATATTGCTTTTGTACAACAGTTCCACAAACACCATTTATTATCAGTCGATTATGATTTGTTTATTTATTAAATTATTAAGTTATTTTGCTCCGCCAACACCATCTTTCCAAGTCTAGAGGAACGAACTAATTGTGAATGATGGTTAGTCTAAGTAACAGGGATAAAAGTATATTATTACCAGTACTATGTAGCTAAAGGATGAGGAGAATAAAGTATGGAGGTGGTGGACAGTCCTGAGAAACGTACAAGATTTACTTTATATTTTCATTTATTCCACTTTAGGATATCAGCTTTTCTGTGGTTAAATCCCAAACAGTTACTAAGGAGACTAAGTCTTTTTTGAAATGACATCATGTTATCAGATGTGTTTTCTTGCGAAAGTGCTTCTGTGACTGGGATGTGAATGTCCAATCAGATTACTTGGTTGGAGCTAATTGTTGTATGATGGTAAATAACTCCGAAATCTAAACAAAATTTACCTAAAACTTACCTAATTTATATTGATTTCATATCAAACTAGAGGTTACCCACGGCTCCACCCGAGTGCACATCCTGATGCTTGTGTGCTACCATTACATGCAAATGGAGCTCCTCATATTGCTCTAATTTTTCAGCAGCCCTTACTTCTCTCTGTCGTATGCACTGTCGCTGTAGACGCTCTGCAGTCCGATCCAGGGTTTTAGTACCCATGAGCTCGGACAGTCCATAGATGGCGCTGCCTACTGCGACACGCTAACAGGATGACATGAATGAAAGCTGATGATGATGCTGCGTACTGTTACATCCAGTGAGGAATGTCTGTGATGGAACTACCTGTGCAAAAACCATCAGGACAAACTATATACAATATACTGTGTAGATTGTAAAGATCGATGGTTACAAACCTCAAGCAAAGCTGAGCTGTTTACGTTTTTTGCAAAAAGGTGGTATAATGTTACCCAATAACAAAGTGAAAAACTGGTGAAGAGCATACCAAAACTCATGAAGGCTGTTATTGCAAATTGGGGTTATACCTCCAAATATTGGTTTCCTAATGTTATTTTGCTAGAGCATTAAAACAATAAAAAGAAAACAAACATTTATTTGATTTATTTGAGTTATTAAAGCTTTGAAAATAATGTATGATCTTGGGTCATTAAATACGCACTCTAAATCACTAAATATATGACTATGTAGATATAGATATACTGTATAGTATATACATGACTATTAATTGAATACATGGAAATACTGTATTTTGCCTTTTATAGGTTTCTTTTTTTATTTCTTAAAAGTTATATATGAATGCCTTAATTCTAAAATGTGTTAATAGATTAATGCAGAAATACAGAACAAATATTAAATCATACATGGCATAAAAGTCGTTATTTTTATATTAATAATTATTATTATTTATTGTTATATTATTATTTTATTGTTGTTGTTATTATTATAATTTACATTATTATTATTATTATTATTATTATTATTATTATTATTATACCATTTGGGACCTTCCGACCTTCACCGCTAGAGGTCGCCTGTAACCGCCTTTACGTGTACTGACGACTCAGAATCGACTAAACCAAAATTCGTATAGGGGTTAAACAATGTTTATTTCTGTAAATTTCATGGAAATAACTACACTTTAAAATCTTCGTGTTGAGTTTAACAATTCTAATAATATATATTTTTATCGATGCTTATCCAAAGTACGATGATTCCGTTTATAAAGCGGTGTTATATCGTTACAGTCACCCCCAAAGTGCTGCTCTGATGGTTCAGTCCACAAATGGCCGAGAGCGCGTGTGCTGCACTTACAGTCTCTCATGGAGCTTTAACTAGCGGCTAACTGTAGTGTTAATAAAGTTTAGGGGTCTCCGTTATTGTTGTTCGTGTCGAGGTGAAGGTTAAAAGATAAAGTGAAAAAGTGAAGATTCGCAGTTTAAACGAGTCATTTCAGCACAATGGTGAGTATGTTTATGAGGATTTAGAAGGTTAGCTTGTTAGCATGTGTGTTTCTGTTAGACCCTGTAGGTCTGCTTAGCGTTAATAAAGAATGTTCTAGACAAGCAGATATTTAATTTCATTAGACACTTAATTATTGTCACAAAGAAAGAACAAAGTTAACGAAATGTTTACATCATATTATATTATTATATATTATTATATTATTACAGCACTGACAATGACACATGGTGTGTGTGTGTAACCTTAGGGTCATTATTAATCCACCAACCTAAATGTCCATAAACTTCATCATTCATCTATAAATGTGTTTATCAAGTGTTGTAATATCTCATAAATAAGTATATAGTACAGTAATTTAAATTAATTTGAGTTGTTGTATACATAATATACGAGCTGGTTTTAAAAAGTTCCTTAACAAGCCACCAGATGGCAGCACAAATCTTCACACACACAGTCACAGAGAGCACCGACCTTCATGAGTCAGCGTGCCAAAAGAGCAAGTTACGAACGTGAAATTCTGTGTGAAACTGGGCAAATCTGCCAGAGAGACGTTTTGTCATGATTCGGCGTGTTTATGGTGATGTTGCAACAAGTCGTTTGAGGTGTTCTGAGTGGCCCCGCATGCTTCAAGAGCGTCAGTATAAGACGATGACTGATCTGGAAGACCTTCGATGAACTCGACCCTCGAAAATGTCCAAACCGTTCAGCAATTTTTGTGTGTGATGATCGTCGGAGTACAATCCACAACATCGCTGACGTTGCCTCGCGTGTGATTTGAACATGCGCCGTGTTGCTGCTGAGCTCCCCAGGAGCATGCTTTTTTTTTTTTCTTTTTTGACATTCATTGTGCATCAAGAATTCATCTCCTGGGTGAGACCATCAATAGCGAATTCTACTTCCAGGTTTTAAGGTGTCTGAGGGAGGATGCACCACTTAAGCGACCAAATCTGTGTCGGGCTAATCTTGAAACTTTTTATACCACCCAATATGACGTCAGAAATATTGAAGTCAGTTTATTAATGGTAATGATATGCTTAACCGAGAGCTAGTAAAATTAAATGCATTACCTGTGATCTCGTTTGTTTGTTTTTTTCTTCTTCTCTAAAGCCTCACAGGAAGAAGAAGTCGTTCATCAGTAAGAAAAATGCCGTGTCGTTCCACCTGGTGCACAGGAGTCAGAAAGACCCGCTGGCGGCCGACGAGAAAGCGCCTCAGCATGTCCTCATACCCGCTGCCGCTAAGGTTAGACAAAATAATCTTTTAAATCTTTTTAATTTTTTTATTTTATGGAACGTACTTGAGGATAAATTTCCTCAATTGTGGCTGGTGTGTGTTTTCAGGTTGAGACAGAGAAAAGAAGAGAGGAGCAGAGGAAGTACGGCGTGTTTTTCGACGACGATTACGATTACCTGCAGCACCTCAGAGAGGCGTCTCAGCCCGCAGAGCTCGTCTCCGCATCACGACCATACAGAGACTCTCGACCTCTGGGGTTTGGAGGAGGAGAAGAAGAAGAAGCAGCGGAGGTAGAGGAGGATGAGCAGGGCGAGGACGTCATGGAGATTCCTGTAAGGCATTAATTAGAGGATATATATATATATATACACACACACACACACACGAGTGTGGTGCGTTTCAGTTTTTTTTTTTTTTTTTTTTTTTTTAAGAATTCTCTGTATGATGAGAGGATTTCAGGATGTTTGAGTAGGCAAAGTGTTATGGTTGTAAAGACGACCCTGAATAAATATTTAAGAAAAACATTGTAGATGGATAGATGGATAGATAAGCTTAATCCCATGAGGGGAAATTACTACTGTTTGTTTAAACTGCTGTTGCCGTAACATAATAGTGGGCCGGACCAAAAAAAAAAAAAAAGCAGTTTCAGTCCCAAGAATTTGTTGACCTTCAGTTCTGAAAAAGGAGTCCGTAACATGCAGTTCCTTAAATGAGCACTAGGGGCAGGCTTTAAAAGCAACTTGCATGTTAAGATGTCCAACTTTACTGGAAGAATAAACATTTTCAGGCTGGTATTGAAAAAACATTTTGGTCTCAATAGCTAGATTTCCCGTTCATGACGCTAGTACAGGGTGAATTTTTATGTAACTCATCAATTATAATTATATTATGACATATATATTACTGGAGTACCCGCTATCCTACATTGCGGGTATCAAACCGCTTGCTGTCTAAAACCGATAACTGGAAATGTAGGAGTTGATGGGATTGGGATTGGATGACGGAGCGCAATCAAATGCAGAGTAATGACAACCAGACTTTGCAAATGTGAGCTTCAAAACCGCTCTTCCGAAAACCTTTGGGTGACATTATGGAGGGTGGGTGCGCGTTCAACAGCTCGATTCTGTGCGTGCAATTTCTCCACTGCTCGCTCAACATGTTTTCCGTGCACGTGCGACTCACGCTCAAGCAACATTTATTTTCTGTGCGAACTCGACTCTACCTGTACGCTCGGTCAATTTTGTCCAGTGTTACAAAACTGCCACAAAACCAGCCAATCACAGACTTCCACACACTACTTCTGTTTGGCTGTTCCTTCTCTATCAGCTGGCAAAATCTGCAATTATTGTTAAAATGCTGTATTTTGCATATTCAAATGCTGTTGTTTGTTTATTTATTTATTTATTTTTAGAAAGAGACAAATCAGCATAAGTGAATTAATTCAAAAAAGAAATCCCTCATGCACTCCACAACAAGCAGCCATTATAACAGATGCCATCCAATATAATAAGAGTACAACAATTGTTTAGCTTTTTTATTTATGTATTTATATTTTGGATATTTAGAGGATTTTTACTGTTCAAAAACAAACTTTGTCTTTTAATTTAAGGTTTAAAYTGTCAAAATTAAAGATCATTAAACTCRYTATGTGGCTTTTGCATTTTTTAAAGTTTAGTTTTATACATATCTAATACCCTGATTTATGGTTTTATATAGTTGTAAACAAAACATCAAATTAAAGAAGCGTTCAGTTTTATCCGATTAATCGACTAATCGAAAAAATAATCGGCCAACTAATCGATTATCAAAATAATCTTTAGTTGCAGCCCTACTTTTGACTGGTAGTGTATAAAACAGGTTCTTACAGAACATCCGGCATTTCTGTAGCTGTAGCTATTGTACTTTTGTTTTCTATGTACAGTATTCGCTTGTCTATAAATGATATAAATAAGATATTGACCGTGTCTGTCTGTCTGTGTGTTTTCATGCTCGTCTCCGTCTCTGTGTTCAGCAGTCGGCCTCCATCAAACTCCCATCGTCTGTGTTCGCCTCCGAGTTCGAGGAAGAAGTGGGGTTGTTAAACAAAGCTGCTCCCATATCGGGTGAGCGGATCACATTCCCTTCATGCTCTATTGAAATTCATTTTTTATCCAAAGTGTTGTATGTTTTTTGAACGCACTGTATGTACAGTATTTCACATTTCAGCAATAACTTTATTATATAGGACAGTATCCTATATATTATGTATTTTATATATAAATATGTGTGTGTGTGTGTGTGTGTATATATA
>QMIH01000840.1:83150-94808 GCA_003987875.1 Clarias batrachus | reverse complement strand
TCCCCCTGAATTAAAAAAAAAAAAAATTTTTATTATTATTTATATTTATAGTTGTTTCCTAATGAGATTTGAGTTAATTTTAGTGAGAAAGCTAACGTCAGTCGTAACGAACGCCCTCTCTCTTACTGTCTCAGGCCCGAGGCTGGACATGGACCCGGACATCGTGGCTGCTCTGGATGAAGACTTTGACTTCGACGACCCTGAGAACGTCCTGGACGACGACTTCATCATTAAAGCCAACGACATGGTGTCAGGAGACGACATCATGGGGTGAGTGCGCCTCCTGCAGGCTGCCTGATATAATAAGTGTAACATACCAACCGGGAGGACGGACGGAGCGAGTCTTATAACGACAGTGTAGACGTTCTGGTTCTGAACGGTCTGTTAAACCCTACAGTGAAGGTGGTGATGATGATGAGTGGGAGTCCACGGACGAGGGCGAAAGCGGAGAAGAAGGACACGACGACGAGGATCAGAGCTATGACTCGGCAGGTGGCGTGTCCGATGAGGACGGCGAAGGGGACAGGGCGCGGTTCATGTTCATGGACTGTGAGACGAGGAGTCGGTTCACAGATTACTCGCTCACGTCGTCTGTGATGAGGAGGAACGAGCAGCTCACACTGCTGGACGACCGCTTCGAAAAGGTGACTTCACTCACGTTAATGTTGTTATATTTCTCTGCTTTTTCAGAGCGAAGACACGTGATTTAATTGTGTGTGTGTGTGTGTGTGTGTGCAGTTCTACGAGCAGTTTGACGATGACGAAATCGGCGCTCTCGATAACGCAGAGCTGGAAGGATTCATCAACCCGTCGAGTACACGGCTAGAGGAGGTCATCCACGATTACTTCAAACAGAAGGAGAAAGAGTGAGTGAACACATCTTTTACACTCTCTCACTCTCTCACTAGTTCACATTCTCTGACTCTGTCTCCCGTCTTTCACTCTCTCGTTTTCTCTCACTCTCTCAGTTCAGTTCAGAAGAGCTTTATTGGCATGAATGTTAAAAATATATATATATTACATTGTTGCCAAAGCAATTATAAAACACTAATTACATTATAAATCACATCAATCAGAATTTATAAACATGTATAAACAACGCTATAAGCATATTAAATACGAAACAATATCATAGCAGGTAGAGCTGGGCGATTTAATCGTTACTTTCGATTAATTAAAATTCATGGTTTATGTCAATTTGAAAAATGAAAATCGATTTTACAGTTTCACGTTAGTACGGCACCGTGAGCTTCTGTAGTTCTGCGACGAAAACTTAATTTTGTCTTTAAAAAAAATCTGAGATTCAATTTATAGGGTGTATCGACCAGCTCTAATAGTATGTAGTCAACAAAACTTTTTTTTAATTGTTAACAACAATGAACAGGAGTGAAATGAAACTATAGTTATTTAGTGATATTCAGGGTGTGTGTATGCTGTGTTTCACTGTCTCTCAGGCTTTTAATTTGGAATTTTGTGTGTAATGATGTCAGTGAAGGTGTTCCTTATGTGTTAATATTCTCTCTCTCTCTCTCTCTAACCAGTTGTCCCCTTTTGATTTATGTGTTTGTTTCTTTTTTTTCAGGATCCAGAAGCCGGATCAGCTCGGTCCCCCTGAACTGCCCTCTCTGAAGGAGGAAGACGAAGAAGAGGATGAAGAACAGGAAATGGAGACACTGGTCATTGAGGAGGCTCCTGAGGAGAAGTGGGACTGCGAGACCATCATCAGTGAGTAAACATGCTTGTGCAACACACACACACACACACACACACACACATCTTAAAACGTCTATAAATTACAATATGTAGTGTGTGTGTGTGAACTCTCTCAACACTTGTCTCACAGGCACGTACTCGAACCTGTACAATCGCCCGAAGCTGATCGAAGACTCACCCAAGGTAACGTCAGGTCACCGAGCATTCCTGCAGGAAGGAGGCATTGATTTAATAAGCAGACAGTGCTTCGCCCGGCGGATTGATTGTGTGTGTGTGTGTGTGTGTGTTGCAGCAGAAGCAGATCCGCGTGTCCAGTAAGACGGGGATTCCTCTGGACGTGCTGCCCAACAAAGCTCTGACGGCAAAGCAGGTGGAGCGCATGGAGAGGATCAACGACTCTGACCTGCCGCGAGCCTCCACGCAGCCGCGCTCCCGAGAGGAGAGCAAAGACGACCGCAAGCTCAGGAAGCAGGCCATCAAAGAGGAGAGGAAGGTGATTCACCGGCCTGAGATGGGATACGATATTATCGCAATTATCTCTGTGCAAAGATTCGATCCCAAATCAATGTTACATTTTCTCCCGATTTTGTAACAATTTTAAAAACGGTTTATGATTAATTAAATCAGTTTACTAACTTCAAATATAAAAGTTTAACATTTAACTGAGCAGCTCATATCGGCGCATGTCATCCTCCATAATTATTATTTCTAAACAAATAATTTACTGCTACCACTTGGGATGAAATAAAATAGTTTAGAGAATCGCCTACGTTTTAGCGCCTCAAAGTCTCAAAACGCAACTTGGCGATGAGCACGCGTGAGCGGCTTCTAACACACCTGATTTCAACTAATTTCCACCGCTGGCTATTTGAGGTGTGTGTGTCTGTGTGTGTCTGTGTGTGTGTGTCTGTGTGTGTGTGTCTGTGTGTGTGTGTCTGTGTGTGTGTGTCTGTGTGTCTGTGTCTGTGTGTCTGTGTCTGTGTGTGTGTGTCTGTGTGTGTGTGTCTGTGTGTGTGTGTAATGATTGGGTTTGATACTAATGCACTAAAATCCGAGTTTGGAGAAAAAGGCAGATCGGAGGCTTTTAACAAGCGTGTAACGCCATGAAAATATGTTTCTGTTGCGTCGCTCGGAAGCTTCTGCACTCGGTACAGAATCGTTTATATCTGAGGCTGATCACAGAAAACCAGACAATTCTGGTCACTGACCGATCAACAGATCAATCTCCTATTATAAACGTAAATAATAATAATAATAATTTCAGAGTCAGTGTGGCAGTACATGAATCACTGCAGAAAGGAATCACGATTCATAACTGAATCAATTTTATTTCCCCATATCTGGTAAACACTTGAGCGTCAGGACAATTTGACATCAGAGTAAGTCATTATGATTCATGAAAATAAACAAGTTTTGTATTATTATTATTTTGTAAGATTTGAAGCATTAGTGTTTGCAGATTTCTCTGGTGGAAATATTTTTATTCCATGAAAAGTGCAGAGAAATACTTGGGCTTGTCTCATGCTTCAGTTCAGGACGGTTTTGCTCTGGGCTGTTTCAGTTGCACTGCATTTTGGTTTAACTGCTGTGCTCTTGTTTGATCAACCGGGCCGTAGTCTAATGACTGCGTCACAGTTTCAAGGCCCTGCCGTCGTTTCCGGCTCTAAGGTTCATCTTCTCCAGCCGTGCCGCGGTTTATAACCCGGGCTACAGTGGATCTGCTCTGCACTGCTCGATCTCCTCCTGCGCTGTCGGACTCGGCCAGTAGATGGCAGAACAACGCTCATCTCCAGCACATTCTGACGTTAGATGTACTTAAACCTGTCGAACTGGTTTAATCTCCTAACAGATATTAATAATACACACCGCCCCCGCTAATACCTAAATTCGGTTAGACGTTCATGATAAAGAAACCAAAGTAGAGCAGAGATCACCATGTTCTGTGCTTGGTGGAAGGTGTGATCAACACAGACACGCGCACAGTTTTTAACCATAGTTACCCGTGATCCTGATTTACAGTTAGTTTGTTTGGACTAGGATTTGATTTAATTTATATTTTGTAGGTTAATCATATGGTGCAAACGTTCATACATTATAAATACAGGTTTATCATGTGGGGGGAAAAAAATGTGATGTGATGTGGTGTTGTACAAATCATCTAATCAGAGGGAAAAAAATCCTTCAGGTGTCAGAAGATTTTAATTACTTTACTACAGCAGTTCACTTTTTTATTTATTTATTTTTATTTATCTACACAGTAGGTACTTTTTTTTTTTTTAGGTGCTTTAGTGTTTCTCACAGGTGTGAAATATACCAGCGGAGCGAGTCGACATCACCTCCCAGCACAAAAAGTGGTCTACTACATACAAATAACAAATAGTTGTGTCCTAACGCTTAATAAATTCATAATTTTTTTTAAGATTTCCGTTTAGGAAATAAGTTTCTATAAAATTCTAAATTGCGTAAGGCGTAATTAGGGGGCGTGGCCGATTCAAATGACAGCTGTCGTGTTTTTATACAGCCTGTGGACTTTCCCTTAGCGCTTGTGTACAAAGTACACCGATCTTTCCCAGATTGTATGCGACGAGCTCCTGATTAACCCCTTATGACCAAGCCGATGAAAGCGTTTGCATGAGAAGAGTTTGAAACATATTACCACGATCACAACAGGGTTATGGGTCCTATCGTGTCAGGGTGATCAACACTTTGTAGGTCACTGCAGAGCAGATCTGTGGCCACCATGCCACATGGTGCTATACGTGCTGTTTTACTTGCACAAGACCGCCAGCATGGCAAAATTAACAAAGTGACTTGACTTGCACAAGCTTCTATTGCCTGTGCTGTTTCTCATGGGTGGAGCGTTCGTACAATACCATAGTGTACTGCTCCAAGAAAAGACCCTAGCTTCTGAGTCAAATTTTCTTTTATTAGATTAATAAGAGATGACCATGACTGTGGACGAAGATTGTGACTGGCTGGATGTAGTAGAAGCTCCCAATAAGAGCGAATCATGTTAGAAAGACAAGGTTTTATTTTTTGACCAAAATCCTAGCTATGCTTTTTTGTTGTTGTTGTTGTTCTGAGAAATCATTGTTCAGCTTCAAAGCCCAAATAAATATAAATGACTTGTGTTGTGTTTCCTCGGCAGGAGCGACGGATGGAGAAGAAGTCTAATAAGGTGGCTTTTAAGCAGGAGAAACAGAAGCAAGAGAAGCAGATGATCAGCCTGAGGGCAAACGTACAGGGCATGAAGCTGTCCTGATCTCCACTAGACATCAGAAACACACTGAGACTGATCGCGACCGGAGGCAGGGTTTCCCTTTCGTGATCCGGATAAAGACTAAAACAGTGACTGAGATTGACGGATATCCTGCACTCCGCATTGATGAACACAGTTTATCACTCTGCGTCTGACATTCGAGTGTGGCATCAGCAATACTTCATTAATACCCAAGACCTTGATATGATGGAACTCGAGTTATCATTATATTCTCCTTGACCCAGCACCTACTTGTCAACAAACCTTCAAGTGAGGATGATTCCTGTACTTTGAGGGAGTGGACTCAGAGTGTACAGAGTGCTTCAAACTTACCTAACATTACAATTTGTTGACTTCATGTAAGGTTTATTATTGAAATAAAAACCTTGCCTTGTTTTTGTACGTTGTATATTTCACAATATGTGCATTTATCATATTAAAGTCTACATTCTTAAATCAGTCAGGGAATAAAACCTCAGGCAAAAGTATGTCTGTACACACAGATGTTAAGAAAATTAGATCTTTATTCAATGTCGCACCACAAGATGAACATGAAATATGAGGTATACAAAATATGTACATTAGTAGAAAGAATAAAGACAATTTTTAATTATATACATGATTTAAAAACAATATGTTCCTTTTCCATTTTGTGTCACTGGACATTATTATTTACTTTTTTTTTCTTTTTCTTTTTTTCAAAAGTTAAGGGTTAGGTTTAGAACCAATCTTCAACCAGCACCAGGTGAGGTCTGGAGCATGAACATCCAATCAATCTGTAAACATTTCACTGATTTTGAAAATGATCTGTATCTCGGAAGACTTTATAACTGTAAAACAACGTTCAAGATGCAGGTTTCGAGGTGGTGACACAAGGTGATTTTTCTATTTCAGTATCAGTAAACTCGCACTGGAGTCAGCTTTAGCTTAAAAATGTAATAGAATAGAACAGAAATAGGAAACTACAATAATGAAAAAAAAAAGGTGTTTTCTTCATTTGTCTGGACACATACAGTACATGAAGTGTGCAGTGTCTTGCTTTCCATACTGAAGGAAAGCAAACTAGCTTTGTGCCACCAAGCGGCCTGTGAACTTTGTCCCTGCTTTAATCTCCATCATAAAGCCTCACCCGTTCACATCATAAAAACACAACACATTAAATCTCGAGTGTGCCTTCCGTCTCGCATCGTGTTTTTCATAGAGAGATTCAGCGCTTGAGGTCATGGAGCAGCTAGCGTATTTGACTGTTAGCGCAGTAGCAATAACAGAATGGTGCAAAAAATAAATCACAAGGTAAAAGTAACACTCCAGTATTAAGTTAAACTAGAATGAGTAAGTGTAAATGATTATGCTGCTTAAGACTCCTTGAGTGATGATTTTACAAATTATTTTCTTCTACCAATCAGCAGTTTACCCAAAAACATGAAAAAATTCTATATCTAAAGAATAAACACCAATATAAGTTACATAAATGGACTAAGCTAGGAGCTAATTCATCCAAATCCGTTTTATGTTTTAGTTCTTTGCTAGGTTTGTTAGCTAGCTCCCCAATTTAATAACTGTTTTAGAGGTTTTAGTACCTTGCAAGCAAGCTTTGTTAGCTAGCTAGCTAATGTAGCCAAATCCTCTTCAATCTTCAGTACCTTGCAAGGTTTGAAAGCTAGCTTATTAAAATTATTATTATTATTATTATTATTATTATTATTTTGGATTCTGTACCTTGCAAGATATATTAGCTAGGTAGCTATTTTAGTCAAATCCTTTCCAGGTTTCAATACCTCACAAAAAAATCTTCGTTAGCTAGCTAATCTAGCCAAATCCCTTTCAGGCTTCAGTACCTTGCAAGGTTTGAAAGCTAGCTAATTGGTTTTTTTTTTTTTTTTTAGGATTCAGTACCTTGTAAGGTATGTTAGCTAGCTAACTTAGCCAAATCCTATTCAAGTTTCAGGACCTTCAATATAAATTTGCTATGTTTTAGGAATTTATTTATAAAAGAAGTAAAATGCCAGCAGAACACAAACTTCTCACTTACAATTTTAGTAACATTTGCCTAGAAATAAACTAAATAACCTTATATTTGGTTTGGTGTACCTTTATTTTAAGAAATTATAGATAGACTTAGCTTGATTCAAGGATATTTCACTTGCTATGATCCCATTTGCCACGGTGTGAAGATATTTCTGATGTCCAGTGAGTAACGTTTGAGTCGAAATAATATTATCTGTATTATTCCTGAAACTTACTTTATCATGCCATCGAACGATTGATCAATGACAGTTTTCTGGTGATAAGTTGACAACAGAAGTTCTGAACTTCTGCTGGTCTAGAGCTTTGTACTGGCTTTAGAGGAAATATTACAGTAGCTGAGACAAAGCAATAAAAAAAAAAACACCTGATGTACACAAACTCCTACAAACTAAACAAAGACAGTTTTGTCGTAGAGGTTATACGCCTACATTTGTTGCTATTGAGAAGAAGATTACTATTCATTTCTTTTATTTCAGTTTGAAATAGTTTCATCTTTAATCTTGTCTAGAAGTGAAAAGTCTGAAGAAATGTCTGATCTTCAGTAAGAGTAGGTGGATAGTTACAACTAGCTTGGAATCTTGAAATTCCTCCCTTTCTACTGCTAACAGAATCATAGTTTAATTTAAATAAAAAATGTAAAACATTAACAGAGTCACGATCTGGTCGACCCAGGACCTCCGAATGACGTCTTTGTTCTTTTCGAAGATCTGTCCAGTGCAACCGTCTCGCGTTCTGTACAGTGCGTTTGGGGAAATTGTCGCTCTTAAAACAGCTAAAGGAAAGCCATTAAACTTTACTTACTCAAAACCAGAAAAATGTTGGTGCATAAGTTTGATCATAAAATCTACGGGTACCTGTTTATGTCTCGCGCATCTCATATTATAGCTTTTCACTATATTTACATTCTCCAGCATCACTCATCTGTCTTTTTCTTATCCGTCTGCCATCTGAAGACCTGAGATGCATATCGTTAAGAAGTTCAAACTGTCCCAGACTGCAACCATCAACTCCCATAATTATTCACTATATCTCCAGGACTCATCTCCAGGAGCCCGTGACCCCGGTCGTAACCCGAGCACTGGGAGCTGCTTGACAGCTCGTCTTTGTACCCGTACTCATTGTAATGGCTTACTGATGTCACTTCAGTGCTTCCTGAGCCATTACACATGTCCTCATCCTTAGAGCGATCTGATGAGTCATTGCTGTTGGCGGAGCTTTCCAGCAGGGTGGTGCTTTCTTGTAAATCGCACGGACTGTTGGAGGGAATTTCGGTCGGTTCGACTCTAGGGTTTTCAGCCACAGGTTCTGAGTTAGGCGTGATCAGGGGAGTGTGTGTCAGTCTGTCCTCCTGTTCAGACAGAAGGAAAAAAAAAAGAATTAAGCACAAATAAGAAACCAATGTGATGACACACCAAGAATGCAGCAAGACCAGTCCATTATTAAACACACACACACACACACACACACAGTTTGTGTAATATTTAAACATTGAGTACTGTACTGAGGATTATTTCGTCCATTGTTCGTCTCATACTCTTCCCTGTAGTTCATTCTGATCTCTTTTTCATAAATCTAATAGATTTCCAGAGAGCTAACGTATGTTTAAAATAAGAGGAAATACAAGCCTAATTGAATCTACCGCCACTTCCGTTTGTTTGTTGACTATCACAAGGGAAAATACTATTTCATACTGTTTACTAGAGCGCACAGTGGAGCGTTGGTTCTCTGGTTCTTCAGAGAAACAAAAGTAAATGCTCTGAGTAAACACAAAGTAAGTACCTGCTCCCATCATTGACCCCCATACATGGGGGGGCATGAGGAGTACATGTACCACTATGTCACAAATGACGGGGAGCTCCTTCATTTTTAGGTCCAGTCTATTCTGCGTGCTGGTTCTAGCTGGAGTAAAGCTAGGGAGTAAGGCTAGTGTGTTGCACTTATAATCATAAACAGGAATGTCCTTTTAACAAATCGCTAAGTGAAGTAACTAAAGCCACCGCAAAAGGTAAAAACCTCACTTTGGAATTTGTTTAAAGGAAATTCCTGTTTATCATTTTTCCCCTTTTTTCCCCTTCTGTTGCGATCTGACCTATAATAGACCTAGATGCCGCCACAATACGGAATGAGGAAGAGGTCAAGGAAACGATAATACAGTACAAGAAAAATAGCAGAAGACGCTAGTTTGCGTTTACACTTGCATATTTCAAGATTTCTATAATATGTCATTTAGCACATTAGAATACAATAGTGTTTTTACAGATAAACAGAGGAAACTAATTTTCAAAAGAGATCTCTAGTTGTTTACGCATATGGTTTCTTCATGCTGGGAATCATAATCCATGATCACTTAATCCAACTGGATTAAATAATCAAGTCCAAATAATAATAACAACAACAACAACAATAATAATAATATAATAATACCAATAATAATAATAATAAGGGAGATGTATTAGAGCAGGACCAGGAAAACTGCTTTACACAAATTAATTTGATATTCATCTGATACATGATCATTTAAAGCCATTGGCGCTTTTTCCACATTTGTTCACTGCTGCCTGCATCATCACTGTGCTTTGAGCTTGAAATTTCCCAATAACTGGAAAAAAAATGTTTTTCCTTGATGTTTTTTCTCCCATTAAGGGTCATTTGATTTGGCACAGATTTTACACAGGAGGCCGTTCTTGATGCAAGGTTCTTGATGTTGAGAACGCACTGACTCGTGCGCCTCCATGTCTGGAGTTTACACAAGACAGGCGGAGGTACTTCCACTGTAATAATGTTCCTAGTGTTTACTCACTGTGCTGACTTGTGCTTACTTCAGTTCACTTACTCAACTGTGTAATCACTAATAGTGTGAAGTGATTGCGCCGCAAACTTACCAGAAAACGTGGGATCATGGAAAGGTTTTTCTCCTTGATTTTCTTACTCAAAAAGATCACCAGAAACGCAGTGGCCAATGATAACAGCAAAAACAGCACAGAAACCACCAGCACAGGGATCACGATTTCGATGACAGGTGGACCTGAGGAAGATCACACTGGATATGAAGTACAGTACAGTAACAGACTGAGGAGACCGTAAGAATTCAGTCAGTCAATGTTCTCACCAGGATTAAGGGTTCCTGAGTAGCAATGAAGTTCGATTCCCTTTATAAGAGTTTGTCTGATCCTTCCCGAAAGTCTGATGCAATATTCCTCTTGCTCTTCAGGGAACGACACACTGCTCTCACACTCGCGCTCCTCAACAGAGCAAGTAGCGTTTTTACTTATCTGAAAGGGAAAGGAAAAAATATTGCTGATCTATTAGCGGTTACCTGTTGGGTTCTGGGTTTTTCATTCTTTTAGTGCAGAGACGAGGCAGATTTAAAGCAGCAATCTCTATGTTCAGATTCAAGGACACAGAATCCCACACTATGATGTCGGTGTTGTCGGGCCTTTGCGTTTTAAAAGGATCATTTTTGTATTTTAAATGTTTAGTAATAAGGGTTAGTCACAGTTAACGTAACTTCTCTTCTTAATGCAATACCCATTAATTACACTCCCTCTATACGATTCCTGTTTCCACACCAGAGTAATGGTGTTGCACATTATTTCATTGCATAAAAGAACAAAACAAACTTTCTTGCAAGTCAATCCATGGACATCCCTGGGCTATAATCATACATCTCGTCGTCTTCCAGTACTATATGTTTATACTTTCTGTCAATTCAATCAAATTCAATTCAACTTTTGGGCATTACGATTCCCGATTTGATTGAACAGAACTAAAGTTCTATTGTGATACATGTGATGTCATTTACAAAGCCAGAATGTTTCCTCCTGCCAATGTTCTGCGCCACACTCCAGTCCAGTAGGTGGCGGAATCTCACAAGCCAGCCATGAGCTCCAAAGAAAAAGTAAGACTCTTGCAAAATGTGAGTATTTATACAGCAGAAGCTGCTGTGGTACTGTATATTCTTAAGGAAATAGTTCATTTTAGTTTGCAGGTTTACGTTAAAAAATAAAAATCAAAAAAGTTTGAATCGATTCGGAATCGATAGCTCAAAAACAAAAGATTAAATTGTGTAATTGATTAAATTGCATAGCTTTAAATTTTTCAGAATTTATATTTTTGGTTGGCAAATTTGTTATATAGTGTTACTGTATCTGATTATAATATGTTTGCACTAAAACATTTTTAAAAATGCTATAATGCAAAAGATGAAATTTGCTATAAAATCACACAGATTTACACTTCTATAGTAATTTAATTTCGAGTGTAAATTTTATTTCTATGTAGATTTTTTTATTACAAATTTGATCCTTACCATTATTGTATTTTTCATTGGATTTTTTAAAATTATTATTTCAAGTATAAATCTATTTCTTGTTCAGGTTTTTATTTTGACATCAATGACAGTCTTGGCTTTGTTTCCGTACACGAGAAATAAAATTAGACTTTCCATTTAAATTTGGCTGAAGGGAGAAATCAAAAGACAATGAAACAGGATAAACAGAGCGAAGGACTGACTAATAGGTCCTATTTCTTGTCCAACAGGTCTACAGCAGGTAATTTAGTAGTAATAGTTCTGTGGAAGGTTTGTTCCCTGGAAAAGACCTGTGTAAGGCTTTGTTCAGATTGCAAGCCACACAGTTCAATTCTGACTTTTTTTTATA
>QMIH01000840.1:26450-67836 GCA_003987875.1 Clarias batrachus | reverse complement strand
TATATATATATATATATATATATGTACATACAGGGGTTGGACAATGAAACTGAAACTTCTGGTTTTAGGCCACAATAATTCATTACTATGGTGTTTGGCCTCCTGTTGCGGCCAATACAGCATCAAGGCCAAGATTTTCACTGCTGGCACCATTGAAACCGAGATGTTTTCGGTTTTGTGCTATTGACAGGTGGCATTGACAATTGCCATTGTCCAACTCCTGAACTGTTACTTCAACGTTAAAAATATGAACTAATCCCAGTGAAAAATATTCAGTTTAGCTTTTCTAATTAATATCTATTGGTGCAGGTATTTGATTACAGTGAGCAAGTAGCGCATTAGTAGCTTATTATTAAATCGGGCACATAACTGTTCGCTTTTACTAAATTTTTTTATTTAATTTATGGCGCAGGTTAAACGTCAAGCAGATATTGAAGTCCTGCAAAAGTTTCATTAAATCCTGTTCAGCCAGTTTTGTGAGATGTCTATAAAAAATCTGGCTGGACAGACATAAATACAGACAGATTTTTTTCAGAGACTGCTTTCGCTTTCTTCGAGGTATAAAATGTTAAACCCTTCTTTTATTTATATGGATGTACCACCTTGGTATTGGAGGAATGTTGTTTCGTTTCACTGTGTACTGAACTGTTTATGTGTGAAATGACAATAAAAGCCTATTTCACTTGACTTGACTTTATCCTGTTATGGGTGTTAAAGAGTGCAGAGCCTATCCCAGGAGTCAGGTGGTAATAACACCCTGCATAGGATAACAGGCTGCGCACACAAAAACCAGGGGCAGTTGGGCATAAACGGTACAACTAAGAATATTTTTTGGAGGTGGAAAGAAACTGAAGAAACACAGAGGAAACCAATGTCGGCACCAGATGAAGATGCAAAGAAACTACACAGAGAATGTAAACCTTTTAATGAAAATGTTGTTAACTGCAGTTTCAAGTAAAGCTCCATCAAGCTGACCTCACTAAGCAATTTACATTTACATTTAAGCATTTGGCAGATGCTCTTATCCAGAGTGACTTACAAAAAGTGCTTTTGAAGTTTCCACCATTGGATAGATATTTACACTGGGTTACTAAATTACTAAATAAGTGCCAACAGTCAAACACAGTTGGGAGAGGGATTTTAATTATGTGTTTGTGGGGGGAGGCTGGAATTAGTCCAAGTATTGAAGAAACAGATACGTCTTGAATCGTTGTTTGAAGATAGTCAGAGACTCAGCTGTACGGACATCTATAAGAAGGTCATGCAACCACCTACAGTAGGTGCCAGAACAGAAAAGAGTCTCAATTAATGTATTCCTCGATCCCTGAGAGATGGTGGGAGGAGGCGAGCAGTGCTGGAGGATCGGTGGGAATGTGGTCTGATGTGTGGTGTGATTAGAGCTGGGGTGGTAATTGGGTGCTGGGCCATTTTTAGCTTTGTAGGCAAGTATCAGGGTTTTGAATTTGATGCGAACAGCTACAGGAAGCCAGTGCAGGGAGCAGTGGGGTGGTGTGGGAGCACTTGGGAAGGTTGAAAACGCGACATGCAGCTGCATTCGGGATCAGCTGCAGAGGATGTTGTCCATGGAGATCACAGGGGGTGATCTTCGCCAGGGATGAAGAGCAGTTCGGTTTTACTCAGACTGAGATTCAGCTGATGATCTGCCAGACATGCTGAGATCCAGGTGGAAACCTAAGTGTCTGAGGGAGGAAAGGAGAGAATAAGTGGCGTGTCATGTGCATAACAATGGCATGAAAAGCCATGCGATGATATGACCTTACCAAGAGTAAGGGGTATAGAGGGAGAACAGAAGAGGACCGAGTACTGAACCCTGTGGGACACCAGTAGAGAATCTGGGTTGGGCAGATGTGGATCCCCTACATGTCACCTCATATCTTCTAGGTAAGAATTAAACCATTGCCACAGTGTTCGACAGATTCCAAGGCTTGTAAGAATAGATAATAGGATCTTATGGTTCACCATGTCAAATGCAGCTGACAGTTTAACAGCAGCATAGAGCTTCTCAGTGACTGACAGAAGGGCAGTCTTGGTGGAATGTGCCACTTTGAATCCAGATTGGTTGGGATAATTAAGGTTGTTCTGTGAGAGCTAAAGAGACATTTGGTTGTAAACAGTCCATTCAATTTTATTTGTCACACAGTATGGTATGCAGTGAAAAGCTTATGTGACTGTTGTGAAATGTCAATTATATGTCCTAAAACAATAAAGGTAGGGTAGGGTGAAAAGATTTTACTGCAATGAAAACATGAGTGGAACATGACAGATGGAATGAAGTTGTGTGTGTGTCTGCAGCAGTGTTATTGCTTCCTTTGTTTCCATGTTTTAAAGTTCAGGGTAGTCCTCTTGAATTTGAAGAAAGAGCTGTGCAGCACATGAGCAGTAGTGTACAGTATCTGCAGGGTAGTGAGGAATTTAGGCGAGTCTGATCGGTTGGCTCCTACAGTATGTGTTGTTCACATACAGCTGAGATTCGAACCCCTAACCCTAAGGCAACAGAGCTAAGTGCCAAGCCACAGTAAGACCGTAATTTCTTAGTCACACTAAAAAATTCCATGGATAAAATATTTCCTGTTGTTCTGTGGTGTAACGTTCTCTCAATCATTTCCATAAGTATTATATCCTGGTCGGGGTCGCAGACATGAGGAAGATGAGTACAGAATCTCAGTAATCCGAATTCAGGATCAAATCAGGGACACTGGATTGATAAGTCAACAAAGCTACCCGCTGTGCCACCATGCCCCCATCAGTAATATTGTATAATGAAACACCAAAATATTCCCTCTTACTCAGAACCCATATTTTCTGTAAGGTTAAACCCAGGGCGTGATTATTTATGCTTGTAAACATTTTGATCAAAATATACAGTATATTTCAAATGTTTATAAAAACACAGTAATCCAAAATACTACATTTCATACAATACTACATATTGTATACATACAATACATACATACAATTCTACATATTATTGAAATAGATTTTTTTTCTTCAGTTGATTTCGAAGGGAATGATTGGCTGAGAGAGAGAGAGAGAGAGAGAGAGAGAGAGAGAGAGAGAGAGAGAGATTAAGCTTCTGTTACAACCCGCTCGTTTAGGGTCGCAACATAAAAGAGGAGTCAGACCAAAGCGTATAATCAGTGCAAATTATTTATTTAATTATACGGARATAACGATCGAAATAAACATAAGTCTAGGGATAAATAATATATATATATACATATAATCACAACCAAAACATAAACTACATGGTATAGGAAATGCCACAACAACAAAACCCACTAATTTAAAGCATCAACAAAACTCCTGAGACTCCCTCTCCACAAAGTCTACCTCCAGTTAAATCCCACAGTGTCTTTTATATGCTACCCATGTGCAATTAATCACAGGATGGGCCAATCAGGATCAGCCACACTCTAGCCAGTAGGGTCTGGAGACTTCAGGGTCGTCACACTTCTTAAAAGATTACAGCAGCTGTCTGTTATTGGGACAGATGTGAGGAGACACGAGTCCGGATCTGACCTCTGAATGTGTAATTAATTAACTGTGTGTGTACTGTATGACGCTAATGTGGACAGTTTTTTTTTCCTCCTCTTGCTTGAAATCCAAACAATTGGGATGTAAATGAGGATGTATTTGTTTAATGCTGGACCTTCTGAACTATAAGTATTTCCCCCCCATCATTTCATCATCACTCTCTTACTCACTTATCGTCTGTACCGCTTTGAGGGCCTGGAGCCTATCCCAGGAGACTTAGGGCATGAGGTGGGGTACACACCCAGGGCACACACACATACACACTCTCACACACACGACAAGTAATTTGGGAATGCCAATTAGCCTAATCTGCATGTCTTTAGAGCATGGGAGGAAACCCACCAAGCACGAAGAGAACATGCACATAGACTCAAGGTGGGGTGGCTTAAAGAACAAAGACACACAGCCGGACCGAGACCAACCAGGGACAAGCGAGAATAAGTGCAGAGAGTCATCAAGGAATAGTTCTCTAGGTTTGTTGATGCTCTGTCTTTCCATGTCGGCACTCTTCACTTATTCCCGCTTGTCCACGGTTGGTCTTGGTCTGGCTGTTTGTCTTTGTTCTTTCAAATAAAGAATAGCCTTGTATTCTAATAAATAAAAGACTTTGTTTCCATTTGTTCATGCAATACATCAATATACCAGAGTGCATCAAAGCCTGTGGCATGCCTCTGACATGCGGTGTACTGTACAATAGGTTGAATAGTGTTTCCAAACATTGTACACTGTGTATTATTGGGTTGAAAGCAGTGTGGGATCCTGAACATGACGTGACGTAAATTAAGTTACAGCAGCAAACCATGACTATACTGTGCATACAGGTTTATCTTAATAAATTGCAATATGATGGAAAAGTTGATTTTACTCATATATTATATAGATTCATCACACGCAGACTGATATATTTCAAGTTTTGTAGTGTCATGTAGTGATTAGTAGTGTTCCCTTGCACCTCAAGGGTCAGGGTTCGATTCCCACTCAGGATCGATTCCCGCCTCTGCGTGCATGGAGTTCATGCATGTTCTCCCCGTGATTGGTAGGTTTCCTCCAGGTAGTCTGGTTTCCTCCCAAAGTCCAAAGATATTGGAATAGACGCTGAGTGAGGGAATGTCTATAGTCCCCGGTTTAAGGCCCTGTCACCTGCCTGCTGTCACTGTTGGATCCTTGAGCAAAGGCCGTCAAGCTGGCAACCCAACCCCCCGTAAGTAACATCCACAGAAACCATGGCTATATCTCCAGGGTGGGGCGTATCCATCGGCAAAAAGTCATAAGTTTGAATTTATTTTCTACATTTCTAACTGGCAGGCTGTCTCTCATGAAGACCTTCCCAGTGAAGCAAGACCAAAACTTAGCTCTGCTGCAGAGGAGAAGATCATTTAGAGTCACCAGCCTCAGAAATCACCAATTAACCTCAAACAGCACCTCAGATTAGAGCCGTTATGAAGGCAGGATTTAAACCCATATTTACGGGAAAAGGTTGAGCACCATTCATCAAAATTGTAAACGTTTTTAACAAAAAATATATTATTCATGTAAACACTAAGGTACAGTATATGGTTAGACATTTCAGAATTGATATATGTAATAGTGAGTACTAAAAAAATCAATGTATTTCAAATATCATGCTGCCTTAACACACTCACTTTTGAGTCTTTGTCTTTACCTGTATACAAGGATGCTGAGGCCTGGAGTCTATTCCAGAGGACTTCGGACATGAGGCGGGGTACACTCTGTACAGGGTGCCAATACATCACAGGGCACACACATACGCTCATTCACACACTATGGGCCAGTTAGCCTAGTCAGCATGTCTTAGGATTGTGGGAGGAAACCCCAAAAAAAATCACACAGAGGGAACATGCAAACAGACCCTGAGGTGGGAATCAAACCCAGACAATGGAGGTGCAAGGCGACAGTGCTAACCACTAAGCCACCGTGTCGCCAGACCCAACACACTATGGGAAAAAAAATCTGGAACAAAAAAAACAAGAGCGATATTATCTATGTAGACCAGATTAACTAATTGGTTTGAAATTAAATCCTGCATCTACACCGTCCCTTTATAAATAAAACTGCGACCTCTGGTACAACTGAAGGACAGATGTGCTATTTAGCTCGATGACTCTTCATCTTTTTTTTCATCATAAATATTTACCGTGTTCCTAAGTCCACCAATCTGCTCTCGCAAAGCTCCTCCAACATCTGTTTGTTATGGCCATACAATTCCTAGAGAGATATACTGTACACACACACACACACACACACACATGAGCAGGTGATTAGCACCTCAGCCAGGTGGCGCCACATGTTCTTGTTTATCATCTCAGCGCTCACGGTCACTGTTGATTGACAGATAGGACAGCTAAGTACTCACTCTCTCATTTACCTCCCCCCTAAAAGTAGGCCAGCTGCAAATCCCAGACAGATGAGTTTGTCTGTTTTTTTTTCACGCGCGACAGCTTTGGCTGACTGGTGGCCTGGAAACTGTTGATCTGCACGTGTTAGAACATTAGAGAGTGATTACGTGCATACAAGCTTAACTGCTTCACTCTTCCCTCATTTTCTTTCCCGTCTCCTTTCAAATTTGAGTTACAACCCAACAGCCCTCGCTCTTTACCGCCTGCTTGGTCTTCAGGGGCTCTGCGTCTGGTTTCTTTTAAACGTGTTTAAGTCGTGGTGTTATCATTCTTTATTTGGTTCTGATTTATTCAGCAAGAGAATGCGGAAGCTTCCAGAGAGCAGCTGGATAAAATTCGGTCCTGCCGGGAGAGGCTCTTATGACTGGATGACAGGATCGCCATCACCACCTGCTGAGGAAAAACAGCTGCAGGTAAACCGTACTGACATCAGCTTACTTAAAATAATGGCACATACCAATCCAAATCTTTAATTTACTTTTTTCCTTTAAAATAGAATTAAAATAATTATAATTATTGTTTCATTTTGATCATTATTGCGTTACTATATTTGTTCCCAAGCAACAATCCATCCATTTAGGAACCTCTGTAGTCCAACTAGGTCAGTGGTAGGCAAGTTCGGTCCTAGAGAGACGCAGTGCTGGAGATTTCAGCTCCAACACTGAAAAAAAAACTCACCTGCCTATAGCTTTGATAATCCTGAAGACCTTGATTATCTTGTTCAGGTGTGTTTGATTGGGGTTGGAGCTGAACTCTCTAGAACTTGCCTACCCCTGAACTAGTGACTGTGGAGACCAATGATGACTACCACTGTATTTATTCCCATTTTGTATGAATGTGGTAGGACCTCAGGTCCTCATTCACAAATGCATTCACACACTACTCTGCATGTCTTTAGGCTGTGGGAGGAAATCCAGAGGACATGCAAATCCCATGCACACAGACCCTGAGCCGGGAATCAAACCTGTCCCCTGGAGGTGCAATACGATAGTGCTAACAGTTTTAGCAGTTTTTAGCATTAAAATTAGAACAGGAACTTTTGCTTCAGTAGCTGCGTGTGAATGGAGGTATAGAGCAGGCTTTCTTAAAACTGTAAACGTTTCCGTGTCCGTGTTTCAAAAGCTTAAGATATACAGATATTTTTGTTCTGTATTCCTAGTTAAGTTAAATTTTTCTTCATTCCTTCTCTTAAGTCTTGTATCCCTATTATATAGAGTTGTTCCCTATTTTGGGGGGTCACCACGGTCTGCAGATATTCCTGAGTGGGAATTGAACCCAAACTGCAGTGATCAGAGGGCTGCATGCTTGCCACTAGTCTGATAAGGAAAGTATCAGTTGCATTATTTATGTAACATTGTCAGTTTAAGCATTTACTGTTACTGGATAAAAGTTGTGTCACCTTACAACTCCATGTTTGAGGGTTTGATTCTCGCCTCTGAATGTTGCTTTGTTTCACCATATACTAAACTACAGTATACCGTATATGGTTGAAATAACAATAAAAGCCTACTTGACTTGACTCGAGCATTCAGAGAGTTCAGAGTTCAGCACCGTGGACAGTGCCTCATCTCCCACTACTCCATCACTCCAGATAAAAATTGTAGATCTTCTTACAATTGAAATTTCTGGAAAGTCTACACACTCAACACCCACCCGTTGTTTATACTGTTTATCCTGTGTAGGGTCACAGGGGGCCATTTATACCTATAATTAATTAAAATAAGTTCATCAAGCTTATTTCTAGTCAAAAGTGCAAGCAAAAAAAATATTTCTTGAAGCAAATTTATGCTGAATAATCTTAATCTTCTATGTGGGTTTTTAGATTTAGATTTAAGAATATTTAATCTACTAAGATGATAGATGATAAGATGACAGTGTTGGTGCCAAAGGTTTCGTTTTATTTTTAAAAATTCAGGTTACCTCACATATAGACAGAATTACCCTTAATGATTGGCATATGGCACTGTGACATTATACATTTTCTATGACCAACTTGTGAAGAAACTAGCTCAGTTGTATTTTCGCTCTTCTGGCCAGAAGGTTGTGCCAGAGTGTCACTGTAGTCAGATCCATAACTGTAATGATGTATTTCTCATTGTAGGTCATCTACAGAGATTTCAAAGGATTAAAGTCTAATCTAGTCGAAATGCAGCATTATCTGCTTCAAATCAATGCAGAGTGAGATACAACCTGATTGATGGCGAAAGAGGAATTGTTAAATTAAATATTACTTGATTATAGGATTTTGCATGTTTATGTCTTTAAAAGTATTAGATATGCAATGCACGTGGACGTTTTATCGTGTCTATTAAAGGTATACAATTAAATAACTAACAAATGAAATAATATAGTTAATTATATACTGGAATAACAGTGATCCGAGTTCCCTGAGATGAGCTCAAGCTGTCCATGACTCTACACAGGATTAACAATATAGCTAATGGATTGATGGTTGGATGAAGGGATGATAAATGTCTACTATAGTTATATAGATAGATAAATACTTTATTGGTTCCTTTAAAGTTTTTTTTTGGCATAATATTTACAGTACTAATTGCCATTACTGGTCCAGTCAGTAACCCAGAGCCTTAACTGCTGAGTCACCACTTCACAACAGTAGAAGTAGATTGTAGAATCATTCATTGTACGGGCATTGGTGGTTCAGTGGTAGGTTTCTCACCTGCCATGTTTACGGCCCCGGTTCAATTCTCTCCCAATGCTCAAATCCCAGCCACTGGTTGGAGTGCCGGTCCCAAGCCCAAAATAAATGGCAGGGTCGTGTCAGGAAGGCCATCTGGCGTAAAAACATGCGCCACATGAGTTGTTGTGCAGTGCGGATGGTCCGCCCACCGACAAGTAGCATCATCGTTGTGAAGCTTGCATTAAAATTAATTAAAGCTCTTTGTATTCATGCCTGCAGGGTTACCACTGGAATGAGCTTTTGACTGACGAGAATGCGAAGACCGAGATTGTCTTGTACATTATCCTTCCATTGGTGCTGCTCTTCATCTTCTGCCTGACAGCCTTCCTGATCTACCACAGATGCTCACGCAAGAAGCTTAGTTTGGCTAACATCATCGCTCTGGGCCTTCAGGATGCAGACAGCAGCGCTGAGGTTCTTGCTTCCCTCACAGCCAATGCTGAGCGTCTGAACAGCACCAGCTCTGACACGTCTGAAGGCGTGTTCCTCATGGTCTATCTTCCGCCACCCTATGAAGAAACCCTGACCAAGATAACCCGCGCTGCCAGTCTCACCAGCGGCAAAGATGTGGAATTAATAAAGATGGAAGATCTCGAGGCCAAACTGTGTCCTGAACTCAAATCGAGTGGGCATTACGTGTAACCCGAGAGTCGCACTTATTAAATGTAAACAGTGGAACGCTCTCTAAACAAAGCAGCGGCCGCCTGAGCAGGACATGATGATATGGTTTTTGGGTTCTGAGGAAAGAAGAAAAATAAATAAATAATGTCTACGGGAAACATTTAAAAAAATATATAGAATAGCATGCTTAATCATGTTTTTAAGGATTTTGTAATCTAAGGCTGTGTTCATGAACACCAGATAATACCTCTGTGTTTGTGCATTAGGTGTAATTGTCAAATTTGATTGTATAATAACAATAATAATAATAATAATAAAACACCAGGCTTAATTTAAAACAAATGTAACTCTCCTAGTGAACTATCATCCACAGAGATTTGAATGTTAATTTTATAAGTATTTGTAATAAATGTTGTGTTTTGGTACTCATGCTCTTCTGAACTGCTTGACATTTGACATAATTTCCAAGCACGCTGAAAATTTCCACTTATGCAAATCAAAGCTTATACTGTATTCTGTGGACATTAGTTTTAGAAAGAAAGAAAAAAAAAACACACAACATCCTCGAGCCAGACAGCAGGAGCAGAAGGAGGAGTGGCGGATTTCCATACTGAGAAAATTCTCCTACGGACCAGGAGGTATGTGAACACAATGACATCACGTTGGTTTAAATTTAAACCTAAAGTTTCACCTGACCTACCAAATATAGCTAGACAATCCCTCAGTGTCACACCTAGAAGCTCCTTGTTGGTTGTGTGCCCAGTAGGCACAAGGCTGAGGGTAAGACCAGAATGCCTGCCCCGGAGTGGCTGGAGAGACAAGGACTGCCTGTTACAGCCAGCATCTGTCCCAGGATACATGTCCGTAAGCCTACAGTGGTGCCCAAAAATACTGCGTCAATGTTTTACTAAAATTCAAATTTTTGTTTTTTTATAAATAACGACAATCGAAGAATAAAATGATCTATTTCATGTAAGGAAACTGCTATTTGACAATCGATAAGTCCGAATTTGCTGAATCTTGGTGGCGGTGGTGGACCATCCAATTAATAAAACAGCTGAGTTTCTCTTGCTCAGTACTCTGGTGTCACTCTTGCTGAATCCATGCCTGCTTGATTGCTCCTTGAGGATCATGTACAGCAGATGGTTCCTTGACCATTGTCCAAAAGTTTTGTATTGGGTTTAGGTCAGGAGATGACTCCAGAAAATGAATACCTTTTTTTTTTTCTAAATAGCCAGAACTAATTAGTGAAATCACCTTATTTGCATGCATAGAGGACTATAATACATAGCAAATTTCTGTACTGTAATTTGTTCTGAAATTTCTGTACCTTGACTGTAATGTGGCTTTACGTAATTGAACCCTGTGCAAAATGTGATGATGATGAAGAACTTCAGTGCTGCAGTCCAACAGATCCATACCAAATACAGTTTAATGTCCTGTAGGTTTTGATCTCTTAAAGTCGTTCATTAATTCTTCCTCTATACTGCTTATCCTGTATACGGGGTCATGGTAGGGGGTCTGGAGCCTATCCCAGGAGACAAAGCTGGGTGCACCCTGGATGGGGTGCCAATCCATCAAAGGGGCTGGCAAACACACACACACACACACACACACACACACACACACACACACACACACACACACACACACACACTACTGGGCGATTTGGGAACGGCAATGACTGTAGCATGTCTTTGGACTCTGGGTGTACCCAGAGAACTGTGGCTGGTTTCACTATGCTCAGTAAATCTTAGGAGCTAATTTCTTAAGAAAATTCTTCACAAATTCTACCCGAGACTATTTTAAGCAGCAACACCACATTTCAGCATGCAAAACCCAGCAGTTTTCATTTTGTTCGTCTCTTACATAATACATGTATGCTGCTTTTGTTTACTGGCATACAAACGTTTTTCTGGAACATTTCATTTTGTGCTAAAATATTAATGCTAGGAAAGTAATGAAAGAGCAATAAATGTTAAACAAAGTTTGTCCTAAACCATGGGATTAGTGGTTAGCACTGTGGACTCGCACGTCCATGTCCCTGGTTCGATTCCTGCTTTGGGTCTGTGGGCATGATGTCCTCATGTTCTCCCTGTGCTTGGTGGGTTTCTCTGGGTTGTTCGGTTTCCTCCCACAGTCCAAAGACAAGCAGATTTTTTGTTTCAAGATGCAGGCAGGCCAGTTTAGAACCCAGACTCCTCTACCTTTTCTAATGTGCAAGCTGGCCATTCCATAGGCCGTAATTACGCAAAATGAAATAACAAAACCCAAAACAAAACAATTTTTTTTTAAAAAATAGCAAAACTCAAAACGAAATAACAAAACTGAAAAAAATAAACCAAATGAGAAAACACAAGGACAATGCAGTCAAACCAGAAAAGGTAGGTATAGTTCGCGAATTAAATTCTTATCGCTGATTGGAAGAGACATCCGTCACTCAAAACATACAAGCAGTACTGTCAAGTGAAGTCAAACTTATTTTAAAAGCACATTTAACACAACTCAGTTGACCAGAGTGATGTAAAATCCTAAAATACTGAAATGAATCCTTAAAAGAAATTACATCTAAATGTCCGCGAGGCTTCAGTACTTCCTGTATATTTTGAGTAACATATGTCTCGTCCAATCAGCGGTAAGAATCAAGAAGCTGAAAGAAGGGAGGTGTGGCTTGCGAATGACATTCGTACCACTGATTGGACGAGACATCTGCCACTCAATATTAACAGTAGGATTTAATTCGTAACCCAACGTAAGCATGTTGATTTTTACCGCTGATTGGACGAAACATCTGTCACTCAAAATATACAGGAAGTACTGCAGTCTCACGGACATTTAGATGCATTTTCTTTTAGGGATTATTTTTTAGTATTTTAGGATTCTACAGCACCTTTTTTGTTACTTTTTGTTTTTGATTTTGTTATATTGTTTTGGAATTCGTTATTTTGTTTATGGTTTTGTTATTTTATTGTTTTTATTTGGTATTTTGGTTTAAGGTTTGGTTATTTTGTTTTTTAATTTGTTATTTTGATTTTGGTTTTGTTATTTTGTTTTGCACTTCTGGGCCACCGTACGTAATGCTCACACATGCTTTTCAACCGAGCGCTCCAAAAAGTGTCACATTTCAATTTGTCTAACCACAGAACAGTTTTCCACTTTGCCACAGACCACATGCCACATGTTAAATCAGCTTTGGCCCAGAAAAGATGACTGTGTTTCTGGATCATGTTCATATATGGCTTCATCTTTATATGATAGAGCTGTAACTTGCATTTTTGGATGGCACGCTGAACTGTGTTCACAGATAGTGATTTTTGTTAGTATTCCTGAGCCCATGCAGCGACATCCATCACGGACTCCCGATCGAATATTACATTTCAGCCTTGTCCTTCTCTACGCACCGAGATTTCCAGAATCTTTTGATATTATGTACTGTAGATTATGTTCGGTTCAAAGTCTTTGTAATTTTAAGACTGTTCAAAGTCTCCTGAGAGACTTTTTTATGCCCAGTGATGTTACTGACCTGTTGCCAATTAACTTTCTTTTCCCGTCTTTTGCCTCTTATGTGCCAACTTTTTTGACAAATGTCATTGCCATCAATTTCAAAATTGGTCCAATTAATTTTTTTCCCCTACATTTTCTAAGTTTCAGTTTTCAATTTATTTATATAGCGCTTTCAATAATGGTCATTGTCTCAAAGCAGCTTCACAAAATTAAAAGAAGAAGATTATGGAAATTTGCAGGAGTAGGGAAAAATTTGCATAGCATAATGTATCACTACAGTATATATACCATAGTGATCTGACTGTCCCTGATGAGCAAGCAAAGGGCAACAGCGACAGTAGGAAGGGAAAAACTACCTGGGAGTTCTCGGGAGCAGCCTGTGTAGCTCCGAACCATCATAAAGCAGAATCCAGCTGGAGTTGGAGATGGAGTTCTCTGGATGCCTCAGGATCCTCGCAGGGTTGGCCTCTGTCTACTGGAGCTGGCACAATCTTCAGATGCCTCGGAATGTGTAGAAAAAGAAAGAAAACATTTCTATTTTCTATTGTGAATAAAATATGGGGTTACAAGATTTGCAAATCGTTGCATTCTGATCTTACTGTATGTAGATTTTGCAAAGTGTCTCAACTTTGTGGAACTGGTTTTGTAGTTCTATCCTAGCTGGCTAACGTTAACTGTAAACCTAGTGACAAATTGGCTAAATGAGAACAGTATTCAGCTGAAAGAGGCTTGGCCTGGGTCACCTCCAGACTTGGTGAAGAAGGCAGTAGCAGTCTTCTGTACATGATGTTTACGAGGCAATCAAGCAGGCACGGATTGAGCGAGTGACACCAGAGTATTGTACTGTACGTAGATGTCTTGATGTGATGACTCTATGCCCAGCCGGATCCAGCAGGTTTTGAAGAATAAAGGACTTATTAATACGGATTATTGTAAAGCAATTCCATAGCATTTTCTATTATTATCATGACTGTCATTATTTAAAAAACAATTGAGATGTTTTGTTGCTGAACCGTCCTAGTGCCCATTAACCAGAAATCTGAAACAGCTGGGCTAGTGTAACACGTGGTATAGTGGTTAACACTGTCGACTTGCACCTCCAGGGTCTGGGTTCGATTTCCAGCCAGGCTTGATTTCCGTCTCTGTGTGCATGGAGTGTGCATGTTCTCCCCGTGCTTGGTGGTTTCCTCTGGGTATTCTGGTTTCCTCCCACCGTCCAAAGACCTGCAGGTTAGGCTAGTTGGCGTTCCCAAGTTACCCGTAGTGTGTGAATGAGTGTGTGTGCATATGTGTGTGCCCTGTGATGGATTGGCACCCCGTCCAGGGTGTACCCCTCCTCGTGCCCTAGGCCTCCTTGGTCAGGTTGGGTCAGACCTCCAGGTTCAAGATTGAACAGAATCTTCAATTGTTGGATTTCCTATTGGATTGTAAATTCTTGTTTGAAGTTGGTAGTGCATTAGAATAGAATATGATTAGAAATTTTGAAGCCAATAGAATTTCAGTTAATATTTACAACCCAGTAGAATTTTATTCGAAAATCAGCAAGTGCCACGAAGTCAGGGACTTTAGCAGTTGCTCTCATTTATTTTTCTGTACATTTATTTATGTTTGTAAACATATTTTTGTGTTTACAAACATAATTGACAACCCCAAAGCCAATGCTTTACACAGTCTCGCCCTTCTCTACCTCCATCCCTAACAACAATAAGACCAACTCTAAGCTGATATACTTTACAATTATTTCACATTTTCACATTTCCTATGTAATTATTGTGCTGTGAACTTCATCGCTTGAAACGTCATACATTTTAAAAAAGGAGGCAGATATTATGTTCTCTCCATGGCTGAAATATAATACCCTGCTTGGAACAATGAGCTCCACTCCCTAAAAATGATATTTAGACTAAAAGATCTTCTAAATATTCTGCTTCATGGTTTAAGAAACAATTGCATTATACACATTTTGGTTATTACAAATGCCATGTTTACCCAAGGTATATTAAAAGAAAAAAAGAAAGAGAGAAAAAAAAGCTTGTTAAACAATCAGTTCTCACCAGTTAAAGGGAAAAAGGTAAGGTAAAGGTTTTACTGGAGATACTGTATAGAATAATGTGTTTTGAAAAAAAAGAATAAATATATTATTATAATTAAATCATATACATTATTTTATAATAATAATAATCAATAATTAAATTACTAATTAAAGTGTAATCAATGCTGAGCTGGTTGTGATTTACCTCATTTGCCAAGTACTGTTTTATTCTTTATATTCTTTTCATACTGTATTTCACGAAGGTTTAAACCATCATCGCTTTTTAATTTTTAAAAAAGTTGATGTTTAAATTTCTTTATTAACCAAGTAATTAATTAATTACTTATTTGCTAATTTAATGGTTCAGTCTCAAAAAAATTTGTTTCCATTATGAAATAATTTAAGGTGATGTCTAAAAAAATGAATGTTAGTTGAATTAAATGTTATCTTAAAAGGTTTTGTTTTATTTTTACATCTTATACACTCACCTAAAGGATTATTAGGAGTTTGAGACCCCAGGGTGAGACCCCAGGGTGACAAAAAGACACATTTACATGGTGGCAATAATCTTGTTCACTGACACCACTTGGAATCACAGGAATCCCCCTTGCACACACATCCTGAGGCACATTTACTGCAGCCAGAAGGGCAGCAAGAGCAGCAACTTTTCTTGCAGGATGTGCACTGGCAGTTGGAGCATTTGCAGGATGTTCCACTGTTCAATTTCTCATTAATGCGATTATCTAATCAACCAATCACATGGCAGTTGCTTCAATGCATTTAGGGGTGTGGTCCTGGTCAAGATAATCTCCTGAACTCCAAACTGAATGTCAGAATGGGAAAGAAAGGTGATTTAAGCGTTAAATCGGTCTGAGTATTTCACAATCTGCTCAGTTACTGGGATTTTCACACACAACCATTTCTAGGGTTTACAAAGAATGGTGTGAAAAAGGAAACATCCAGTATGCGGCAGTCCTGTGGGCGAAAATGCCTTGTTGATGCTGGAGGTCAGAGGAGAATGGGCCGACTGATTCAAGCTGATAGAAGAGAAACTTTGACTGAAATAACCACTTGTTATAACCGAGGTATGCAGCAAAGCACTAGTGAAGCCACAACACGCACAGCCTTGAGGCGGATGGGCTACAACAGCAGAAGACCCCACCGGGTACCACTCATCTCCACTACAAATAGGAAAAAGAGGCTACAATTTGCACGAGCTCACCAACATTGTACAGTTGAAGATGGAAAAATGTTGCCTGGTCTGATGAGTCTCGATTTCTGTTGAGACATTCAAATGGTAGAGCATTTTTGGGATGTGGTGGAACTGGAGCTTCGTGACCTGGATGTGCATATATTTTAAAATAAATGAAAGTAACATGCTTTATTTTTGGAGTAACACTTTATGATTCAGCTTTCTAGCCATAAGACACAAACTAATAAATGCAGTTAGAGTGTTTTAAGTTTGTTAGGTTTCTTGGAGTGTGTACAACTTTGAGTCTTGAAAACTTTGAGTCGTGATGATGATGATGATGATGATAACGATGACTGTCACCATCCTGTTTTAACTCCGTGTCCAGTCTTTTGGGTGGTTTCAGTGGTTACTCGCACTATTGTTCGAATGTACTTTAGTCAGGTAGACACTGAAAGCTCTGAATGGTAAATCCCTTAACAAATGTCAACAACAAGCAAACAGTGCTCATAATGAAGCCAGTAATTCAAGACATGACCTAAATTGCTTTCACAGAAATCAAAGGCAGGTTCTAAAGGTCTAGTGGATCAGGAGAAGAAGGTACATAATGAGATCACAACCAGTACCATAACTTGGAAGAGAGCATATAGCACCACATACTGTAGTATCAGAACATTTTACCTTTCATGCTATGACCTTATAATTGCCTCATGTGGTGTTTGTAACTGGTATTGTTCCCTTCCCTGTCGAGCTTCATATCATGAGCGCCTAAAGTACATATGGCACATCATATGCCATTAGTCTGTCCAGTGCTGTCCTTTGTCACACAACCACCTGACTGTATATAATCAAATAAGCTTTTGTCTCCATGTTCCGCTATGAAACTGAAAAGGAAGAAACACAAAGCATCTATTACCCATCGTACCATAGCAGTCAAAAGTCTGGAAACATCTACTTGGTTATTTTATTCACCAAGTCAATTATGGGCAATAAAATGATTCAACATGAGGAAGTAAATAGTTGTGGCCCAGTATGCTTGGCTCAGAAGCTTCCCTGATGCAGCAAGACTTCAGCTGTGCTCCCAATTAGCAGGGAACTAAGGGACTGAGGCTCAACATGGGGTAAACTATGCACCAGCTGAAGACTCTCAAACATTCATCCCTCATGAAAATGGATTAGCAACATGGCCCAAGACCTTCATCCATTTCTTTGAATGTGGAACCATGGAACCACCAAAGCCCAGCTCACCATGAAACATCTTCATAACATGATGGGGGTATTATTCCCTGAAAAAGCCAGATTGAGATTCAGGCCCAACTGCTTTGGCTGGCCTCCCATGAGTTCCTTCAGTACTTCTTGTCCATGCAGCAACTTCAGAATGCCTGTTGCTGGAGGTTGCTGGCAGAGAACAACACTATAGAGGTTTATCACTATCAAATCCACATTTTTTCCAATACCAGATGGTTTACACAAAGATGCAAATTACTGGTAACACTCAAAAATAGAAAGATTAGATAGGACCGATGGAGAGGAAAATGAAGGGCTCATGTTCCAAAGCCTATGACATGGTTGTGTTATGGCAATGAATATATTGCAAATCTATATAATTCATTATTGGCTATCGAAAAAGCTTTTGGTAAAACACTTGCTCGAGGTCTACTCTACAGTCACATTGACTGAATCATTCAAATTAACATTCACTGTCCGAATACTTGTGAACTCAGCTGTGTGTGTATATACTGTATATACCTACTAATTAATGTAGATCTCAATATTAAACTTGCAAATATTTTAGTTTAATGATTCCTCCAATTTTTTTTTTATCTACAGCAAATGAAGACACAAGACTTAAAATCCACTAGTTTTGCATTTTCCATTTGCATTTCTCCACTCCGCTCAGCCCATGCTCCGATGCCGTGCCCAGGCCTTGTTTATGAAACGCGACACGACACCCTGCTTTGAACATTTGCACATTGTTCAAACATTTGCAATCACTTTGCATCACAGACTCTCCCTCGGTGTGCGCTTTGTGTACATTGGTTCATTCTATAGGAGGATAAAGCAGAAGCAGAATCGGCAAGTAGGATTTCACGTACAATCATTTTGTTTTATGTTTGTGCCAAATGAGTAAATTAATAAATAATAATAACAACAACAACATTTATATTCATAAACTAAAATGTGATTCTAGTCAGAAGTCTACATCTGAACATGACCCAAAATAGACAGTTCCCTAAAAAGACAATAATAGAAAATAATAATCAGCCTTGATTTAATTATAGTCTCAAAAATTATTCTTAGTGATACAGGAAATTTCCCTCCTCTATTACACTTTCACAAAATATTTCGTTTCACTAGTCTTGTAGTCTGGAACATAAAAGTAATAAGATGAAATGGTCACAACTAAAAAAAAAAAAGAGCCTTCTGGAACACCGGCTGTACCCCAGACCTCCTCACCAACATTATTAACATCACGACAGATTTAATTTCGAAATCTAACGGAAAGCCTTCCCAGAAAATAGAGCTTCTTATAAATGCAAGAAAAAAATATATAAGGTTAGGTTCAGAATATGGGTTAAGGTTTAGGATCCGGGTTAGGGTTAGGACTGGGGCTAGGGTTAGAATGGTTTAGCGGTTAGACCCAGGGGTTAGCATTAGGAGTAGGGTATAAAGCTAGCGTTAGCGTTATGCAAAAGCTTGTTTATTTCAGATGTTCCACTGAATTTCAGACTAGTGGTTGGCACTAAGGCTGGAATATGACCTTTCATTAGCACATATGGTTGTAAGTGGTCAGGGGTCCACATACCTTTGGTTATACAGTGTAGTGTATATAGTGGACAAGTGAAACGTCCAAGGCATTTCAGTGAGACTAGGCCACAAATCGGGAGCTGATATAAAAAGTTCATTAATGAACGTCATTGGGGTTGTGCCCTCAACAACAACAACAAAAAAAGCGCTTGTTTTAATTCCAATAGCAAAAGGGATGACCTTTAATTTTTACATTTAATTCATAAGTTTAAATGATTCAAAGAAAACCAATTTGTTTGCAGAGCTAGGTCACAAAGAATTCCATTCAAAATAATTGGACTTTATTTTCTTTACTGCTCTTTTCTTTTCTTTTCTTCTTCTTTTTTAGTGGGAGAGTTTGCTTGTGCAAAGTAGCCATGAGATCATTGTTTTAGACCCTTTTGCATTTCATATGACCGGGAAGGCTTTGTCACGCCCAGTGGCTCAGGACGCAATAAATAGCAGGTAACACAAACCACCTGCAAGGCTTCTGACACAGTGCAAACACAGAGTGCAACATGGGGATCCGTGTCGAATTGGAGATGTTGGCGGTTCTGCTGCTGCTGAGCCCCGCTGTGATTGATGGCGTGGTGATGACAAAGTGCCAGCTGGTGAAGGACCTAAATACCACTGTACCTGCAAACATGATGAACCGTGCAAACTTTATTGCAAAGCGTGAGTTGAAAACTTTATACATTTTGTAAATCTCTATCTAACCTGTACCAATATTAATACAATGATAATTTAGCTTGGTATATATTTGTAATACTGCCTACTCACTAGTGTAGGGGATACAATTCAAAGATATGAGTACAAACAATTTACGTATTTTTTAACAGAGGAAATGGAAATGTACTGCTTACTCTAGATTAAATGTTAATAAAAGCCTCCACACTAGATCGCTTCTTGAGTTACTTCTCCATTATCTGTCTTCTTCATTCTGACGTGTGTTTGCAGGCTATCATGCTTTGCTATGAATGATATACTGTATGTGATTCCATCAGTGAAAAAAATACTAAAGTAAATTTTGTTACGATTGACAAGATGAGATATACAATGATTTTTTTAATGAAAAACAGTCAATCCAAAAAAAAAAAAAAAAAAAAAAAAGACTTTAGCAGGGTTGTCACAGACAGAATCACATATAGGAAACATTATGGGCAATAGAATTCTAGCCTACATAATGATGGCAAGAAATGAAATACGTTTTATTCCAAGTTTTAAAAAAACAACAACAATCTAATACAGCTTAATGATAAATTATATGACCACGTGTTTTTTTTAGATTTGATAGATATCACAATATATAACATCAGCAATGTATTAATGCTTCATTTTTTCTTCATAAGAAATTCATTAATAAACCACAGAATTGTAATGTAAATGTTTGTGATTTATACCACATTGTATACTGCAGAACTGCCTGAGAATTGTGAGATGATATTTTCTTCATATCAGCCACTTACATTAGGCTGGTCAGACTAACAAACTAACTAACAAAGTAACTGCTTTGATATTTTTGCTAACCCTAGCCAACTTCCTAAAAGGAATAAAAGAAAAATGTAGTGGTGTTTGAAAAGTATGTTAAGGTAATAATAATAATAATAATAATAATAATAATAATATTTTTTAAAAATATTCTGTAATACTTGCAGAAAAGTACAAATGTTGCGTAATAGTCCTCAAGTAAACTAACTAACTTCAATTATTCAAATAAATGCTAATTTAATTTTATTCGTACAAGCTTTTACCACTTTATTTCATGTGTAAAAATGTAAGATGAAAGTCTAAGTTTATAGTGATTTTTCCCCACATACTGTAAATGTTGCAGTTCATTTGACTCATAGTAAAACATCTAACATACAGAAAGTCTTCAGTTTCATAAAGCCTTATGTCTAAACGTTGTGTTTCTTAACATTTAAGTCATTTCTAAATTAAGAACCCAGCATTAAAAAACATAGTTTGAGTTTTGCTATTTTAAAAAAAACACTCTAAAGACCTTAATATTTCCTTCTTCCTCTTTTTTTTTTACAGTGGTCTATCAGGCAGAACTGGTCGCTAATTTTAACACCAGTTTCACCACCAAGGTCAATTCACCAATCAATGAGGGGAAAAACCGTGATACCAGAAGTGTCGTGACTGCTATAAATGCTACAGCCACCACTAAACCCACCACTAAACCCATCACTAAACCCACAACTAAACCCACCACTAAACGTACCACTAAACCCACCACTAAACCCACCACCAAACCCACCACCAAACCCACCGCTCCAAAAAACACAACAATCCCACGCTCCACACCTCCAAAGGTAAATATGACTCATCTGGCCGTGATCAACCAGACTGCTCCACCAGTCCGCCAGGAATCCAACGATTCCTCCTCTGGTGACCAAATGCCTCCTCCCTCCAACGTCTCTCAGATGTGGACGCTCTATGGAGTGTTCCTGATTCCTGATGTTGTCGCCTGCACCTCACCCAATGTAACCTCCAGCAACATCTGCAACATGAACTGCGACCGTGAGCACTAATCGCAATATTAAACGCAATATATAAACAGTTTATAAATGTTCTATTACAACTTGACTACTTCTTAAATTACACATGAGGTTTAGCCAGTTGTGAGACAAACGTTCTTTTTAATCTCTTTTACTTTAAAGAGCTGCTTAATGATGACATCACTGATGCCACCAAGTGCATGTTGACCATCTTTAACAACCAGTGAGTAAAAACCAGTAACCAAGTCCAATAGTAATTTTAGGTATTTTATTTATAGTGAATAATAACGTTTTTTTTTTTTCTCTTAATTTTAGTTCCACCGACAATTCCACATCAGAGCAGCAAGGTGTTTCTGATACCATTGATCAACTGTAAGTACAAAAAAACACATAAAGCTCCACAAACTTTTTTAGGAATATACTCCGGTGTATATTGTTTTAAGATTTAGGCTTGGTTACAATGTGAACTAGGAAAGCGACGAAAGGCCTAGATAACTAAGCGAACTCATTTTCCATTGCGTTATTCTTTATGGCAAATTATAACATCGATAGCTATATATATATATANAAAAAATATATATAATTAAAAAAAACATATATCACATATACCTACAGCAATCAGTCCACTTGGCCTGACCTGGAGAACCTCACTATAAACATGCCAAAATCCAGAGACCTTAATTAATCTGTAATAATAGAAATTTATTTTGTAATGGAAGAAGTTTATTTGTTGCTTTGGTCCTTGATTGAAAAGAGCAGCTCATTCTGTTATATCTAACTATAATATCTGATGACACTCTCTGCCAATAAGATGGAAGGAGGAGCTTGATTATACAATAGTGATCATCTGCCAGCTAGCAAAAAGTAACAAATTGCAAGCTGTGACGGGAAGCCGTTCATTTTTACAGTGTGGTGTTATAGTAAAATTAGCCATAATCACTGGAGGTGTAATTAATAATGAGATCATTCAAGATGGCAGGCGGCACAGTCGACTAGCGGTTAGCGCTGTTGCCTTGCAATTCCAGATTCTGAGTTCGATTTCCGCCTCATGTTCTCTCCGTGCATGGGGGTTTCCTCCGGGTACAGTTCAGAGACATGCAGATTAGGCTAAATGGCATTCCCAAATTAGCCCTAGCGTGTGCCCTGTGATGGATTAGCACCTCGTGCCCTAAGTTTCATGGGATAGATTCTTCCTTTCAGGTCCCTGTGATCTTTTACTATTAAACATTTTAAAAGCAGGTTATTTTATTTTAAATGATTTTCATAGCACATACAATATTATTGAATAATGTCATATTCCATAATGATATAAAGCAAAACTGCCAAAGCAGAGTGATTTTAGGTTTCTTGTTACATTATTGGGCGATACTGATCGCTCATAACTGTCATGTGTTTGAGAAACTCAACAGTCATTCTTCTGTCTGTACTCATCTTTATTTTCCATGTTGCAGGAAAAGCATGTTCATGCAGTCGTATCCCAATCTGAATTCCACTCAGTATCTTTCTGAATGTGTGGGTCAATGAGCACTACGCCGGTTCATGCTGCACCTGATCAGATGCTCGACTTTCTTCTTTTCCAGCTATTAAGCTATCCTGGGCTTCTTTGATCTTCTTTGAACAAAAAGGAATCCAGTTATAAATTGTACGACTGTAGTGAGAATGATTGTATATGGCCGTTAGTGAACATGAGAATGTGGCTTGTCTGATTTGGATGAATTATTTGTTGGATGATTGTTCAGATGCAATGTCAACAAGTCAACCCATTTAGCATAAGCTCTGAAGCAAGAATGTTGAAGGTAGTGAGGTATGTCCAGAACTGAAAAACTGAAATTTCTATTTTTTATAGTTTTATTGCATGCCTTAACAACAAAAAAAGAAATTAATAGTAATATATATTTTAATTAACACTCCTGTTATAATACCAAAGATTTATATATGTTTAACAGATTTATTATGTATATATTCATTTCACTGGGAAAAGGATGTATTTCTTTGACTAAACAAATTAATAAATTTCTTGAGTAGATACAGAAGCAAACATTCCTCTTGGCCTGGATTTCATTCTCAGACTGTTTAGTTAAACAAGCTAATAATCTACCATAGCCAAACTCTAAAATTAATACTGTATAACCGCTGATTAAGTTTAATAGCATTGTTTAGAACTGAGCTCAGTCAAAAGGCATAGATCACATTTATTTTTACTAATATGATGCTAACGCCAAGCTATCGAATCTTAACTGGACTAGAAACCTTAAAGCAGGTCATTATTTTGAATCAGTGGAGAACCTGTTGAGTTGTATTTTAAGGAACAAAGAAATAAAGGTTATTTACAGCTGCTCCCATCAAGGGGACGCCACTGCAGACCATCTGACCTGCACAACAACTTGGCACAGGTGTTATGCCAGATGTCCTTCCTGATGCAACCCTTTCATTTGATCACCATTGGGACTTGCATCGAGTGGGGTTTGGGTGGGAATTGGGACTGACATTGTATCCAGTAGCTGAAAAACCTTTAACTGAGCCTCCATTGCCCCTCTAGTGTAACCAGTAGTAAACAGCTAAAAAGTGGATTTAAGCATTAGTTAAATAAAAGTGCCACAAAACTGTCCACCAGGTTTATTCTCCTCAGTTGTGGGCTACATAGTACGGATAAGAATTTAAAAGTATGTTCACCCATGTGGGAATGTTGAAATGAGAATAAATACATTGGTCACAATCGGCCTCCACGGTCTCTAGTTGGACTACAGGGGTTCGTAGATGGATGGATATGTACTGTATACATACACACACACACACACACACACACACTGATCAGCCATGGCACCACAAAACATCAAAACATTAATACCAACTATACAACAGTTGGTTCTGACCGAGAAATCTGATTGGAGGAGAGGTGATAATAGGTGGTAACATCATTGGGATGGTGAACTATTACCCCCTCACCGTTCTAACAATTGTTAATTACACTAACTATCGGTCACCAGCATGGGTGAAAGTAGGTTGGTACTATCCGCAATTGTTTGCCAAAACCCGCATTCAGAGCCAGTCACAGAAGCACTTTCAGCAAGAAAACACAACTGCTAGCGTGTCAGCTTAAAAAACACTTTGTCTCCTCAACAGATTCTTCTAAGTTGTTCCAAATCACATCTGAACCGACTTCTATTATTATGGCTTCAACAATAGGTGGAGCAAAGTAACTGTTTAAAGAAAGAAACAAGTCATAATCTGTTTATAAGAAACGGTGTTTGTGGGACTGTTGTATAAAAGCAATATAACACCCAAGGTCATGCTGCTGTGCTGGATACCAGCACGACTGTGACATCTTCAGTACTCGCATGGTGCCCTTGTGCCTATAAGTGCATCACAGTTGTACTGATATTCCTCACAACAGCGCTCCCTGTTGTGTGACATTACTTCATTATCAATCATATACCAGTAAAACGGTGACAGCATCATAGGCTTCCAAAGCTCATTTATGCCCATTTCAGGCCGATCCCATAGAAAAGCCAATACAGCACAAATTGCTGGGGAAAAAAGCTGTCATCAAACATCCAGTGCACAGGGCCCAGGAGGCTGAACTGGCCTCCAAATTTCCCAGATCCCAATCTGATCAAGTACCCATGGGATGCGTTGGACAAATGAGTCCAATCCACGGAGGCCCCATTCAGCAACCCACTGCACCCGTTAATGTTCTGGTGCCAGACACCACAGCACATCCCCAGAGGTCCTGCAGAACCATGCCCCAAGGGACTAGAGCTGCAAAGCTGGCACATGAGGAACCTACTCAATAGTGTGGGCTCCCAAATGGTACAAACTTCAAATCCAGAGAGCACTCCACTTTTATAAATGTCTTCTTTTGTTGAATATTTACTTCAACATACTGAGCTTGCTATGGTTAATTGACCAGAAGTATCACATTAACAACGCTAACATCAACATTATACGGTATGTTAGATAGATAGCTAACTAGATGGTTATCGACACTTACTGATCATTTTGAGCTTTACTTGTTAAACATCTCAAATATAATGCAGAACTTTAACAGGTCTACTTACTGTATACTGAAAAGAAAACAATGTGGGTAGTTAATCAGTCAGCTACAGTAGCTCACTTTATGGCTAATTTCAGAAAACTTTAGTCATTAAGGTGTTAACAGATTAACATGATCATAATTATTGATGCCACTCGCCACACTATACTGTGTACAGCATCAGTCATCTGTGATTTTGGGTTTTTGCTGCCCCCTTGGGTTCAGAGGAAGTCATTACAACATTATGTGTCTTCATGTGAAGTGAAGTTCTGGCGCCATAATCCTGCGGTTTTACTAAAAAATGTAAAAAAGTTCCGAACATTGTTTCTAAAATTGTTTAAATCTGCTTAAAGTGCTGGAAATCCCAGCCCTTTCTTCTTCTGCAATTTGTTTTTGTTTTTTTACAAATATTTTTGTTTGTTAAGAAACACAATTAGATTTTAGCGGTTAGCTAATGGTGCAAATTCATGTGGGAAGAAATGCTAATGTGGAATCAAAAAAAAAAATTACCAGAAGGAGGAGATTAAAAATTCCATGACATTTGAGAAGTACTTTTTTTTTAAAATAAATAAATAAAAAACTCTGTTATACTTGTGCAAAAGTAAAAATTTTCCATAACAATCCTCAAGTAAACTAACCAACTTTGATTTCTCAAATAATATTTTTCCTTTTTTCAAGAGTTAAGAATTTTTACATTTGAATTTATGCATAAAATTATGAGATGGATGTGCAAATGGAAAATGCATTGTAGAACCCCTTTTTTTAAATCATATTTTATAATAAATAAAATAAAAGTAACAAAAAACTCATCTATACTGCTTCATCCTGTATACAGGGTCACAGGGGGCCTGGAGCCCCTGACAGGAGACTTAGGACACAAAGTGGAGTACACACCCTGGATGCAGGGCACACACCCACCCACATGCTCATTCACACACTACAGGCAATTTGGGAATGCCCATTAGCCTAACCTGCATGACTTTTGACTGTATGTGGAAACCGGAGTACCAAGAAGAAACATTTCTTCATTTCAACAGGAAATTAACTTGGCAGGTAAACTCCCATGAACATTCAGAGAGTGGATCCTTGAAAACCGATGTATAATTTATCTCTAAGTTGAGAAAAAGAGAGAGACGCATCTGTCTGTAGGAACCGCACACAATTATTTACCAACACCACTTATCAGCACATTCATCCATCCATGGAGTCCTGACCTCACTATAAAACAGCACATATTTGGGCCACTAAAGGAGTTCCTGGGAGGCTAGAGTTCCAGATGTGAAACAGACAGGCAGTCCGATCATGGCTCCGGAGTTGTGAGAAAACTTTCTACCTTGATGGTGTGCAAGCACTAATGAAACACTGGGAAAACAAGTGAAACAAGTGTATTAGTGTAGCGGGGGATTATATAGAGAAATAAAGGGAGGTTTTACTCAGAACTGTGTTCTGTTGTTCTATACAATCAAAAGTACCAGTTAGATTTAAACACCCAATGTACTTTATAAAGTAACACAAACACTTGGTACAACAAAGGCAGTTCTAGTAATTTTTGTAAACGACTTAAATACATAAATTATAAAAAAGTAAAATATCAATTATGTGCAAACAAATAACCAATACTGTAGCGAAAATTAAATTCTCATTTCTACTGCTTAAATAATTGAAAAAATAAATATATTTTTTATATATATAAAGGAAGTATAAAAAATAAACTTAAATTGAAGCTGCCAAACAATTTCAGTTTAGTTCAATGTGCGCCATTTTCCTTTCGCAGTTTGCCCTCAAATCCTCCAGGGGGAGTCAGAGGACTAAACCGGAGCAGAGGAAGGTCATGGGTTCCACCAGCCATACGAAGTGGTGGTGGTGGTGGTGGAGGAGGGTGGGATCTGCCAGCATCGCCACATCCTGAAGTAGGATTGTTGTTGATGTCGTTGCCCGTGGGCCGGCAGCGAGGCAGGAATGCCCCATGGTGGTACCGACGGTACATCACCCCCAACGCTACCAACAGCAGTGCGATAAGGAAGCAGAGCAGGAAACACACAGCATAAAGGATGGTGGGGGCTGAAGTCCTTCTGCAGTCTAGACCACGGGGGGGGGGGGGGGGAAAGACTTGTTTAATATAGCATGCAATTACAGTACACTGAATCAATAAAGAAAAGCCTGCTGAAGACTGAAGAGTGCTAGAACTACTGCATTTCTGTTGAGAACTCTCAAACATGTTAAAATCCCAAAGGGACAAGCTGTACTGATTGGAAGGTCCAACGTTCAAACCCCAGAACCACCAAGTTCCCACTGTTGGACCCTTAACTGCTCAGATGTAAAAAATTAGAAAACGCAAGTCACTCTGGATAAGGGCATCTGCCAAAATGCCAAAAACGTAAAACCTGAAAGGATAGCACCAAATTGTAAACCTAGTGGAAGAAACGGGATCAGGAGAAGAAAATAAAAATCCTGAAAGTGTATCACTTAAACACTTGAAGTCCATCCTGTGTCCAGGATACAAATCCCACCGTCATTGGCAAGAAGCACTGGGGTTAGAATTGGAGGCGTGTGTTTTTTTTTTTTAAAGACGCATCATATAAATTTGTGTAAAGTTAATCGTGTCTTTTGTGCCACAAGTCATGCCCATTTCAACACACACAAAAAAAAGATAACTTTTGTATATCTGCATCATTTTTACTTTTTCCTTAAGCCCAATAAAAGATTGGGTTTGGTATCTTTACTTCCAAGAGCATATCTGGGGAACTCTTAGTGACTATTTCACACAGAAAAGGAAATGACTGAATCGACACATGCTCTACAATAAGTTGGACCAAAACAACAACAAAAAAAAAATGTGGTTGAGTTAATACTCACCATCTGTTAAATGTGGAGGTTCAGTTACAAGTCGGAAGGTTTGGACTGGAAGAGATTTCTCTGTGCCGGAAAACAAAAGGTTACATACAGTACCAGAAACTGGTAAAAAAAAATACACATAAAAAATACAAATAAATAAACAAACATTTAGAGCTTGTGGTTTTTGCATGGGAAACAAGTTGTCTGTGGTGGACACGGATTTTTCATGAATTTTTCCAGTCCTATACTTTTTATTAACCACCATCATCTAACAATATATCTTATATCAACTATGTACCAAATCACAGCTTTTTGTGGCATGTTTAGATCATTATCGATCTATACCAGGGGTCTTCAACTCCAGTCCTGGAGAACCAGTGATCAGCACAATTTGTAATTCAAAAACACCAAAACACACCCACGGAACCTAGTAATTAATAGATTAGTTGAATCAGCTGTGTTTTAGAAGAAGAAGAATCACCAAACTGTGTTGGACACTGGCGCTCCAACACTGGAGTTGAAGACCCCTGATCTATACCATTTGACTGAATCTGATCACAATGTAGAGCATCGTCACTAAACACCAGTGCCCCAGTTCCACAGGCAGCTACACATACTGTACCATACATACCCATGCCATAAGACTGGCTTTACCATGTTTACCAGGTGTACATGAGCCTCTCTTTTCCTTCTCCATATTCTTCTCTTACATTATTCTGGCTACAGGTTACCCTTAGTAACCTGTCTTTGTAATCTCTTTCCAAAACTGAGCAAATGTTTGATAAACTTTGATATATGCCTCCTTCCTCTAGCATTTTCTTAACTCAATTAAATGCATTAAAATAATTCCTTCTGCTTCTTATGATGGCCTACTTAACTTCTCCTCCTTAAGAGTCTACACTTTAAGTCACATCTTCATGGATTAATTTCAAAATTCATTGTGGTGGTCATGGAGACAATTTTATGAAATGTGTGTCACTGTCCAAATACTTATAGACCCTAATGGATTTAACAACAGAAATGGTTCTGTAGGTTGTAAATACCCTGATCGGTCCACTTAAAAACCTTCACCTTGCTTGCCATGACCTACGTTTGTAGAAACTGAATGTACAGTATTCGGGGTTTGGGCATTGGCTGGGATTCGAACCCGGGCCTTCCTCATGGCAGGCAAGAAACCTACCAATACGCCATCAATGCTCATTTTCCTTTCAGTCTCCATGGCAAATTACAGTTCCACAGAGAGGGAGAGAACTGTGTTTAAGAATTACTCAAATTTACTTACCTTACAAAATCTCCATAATCACCATCATCAAATAAGGAAAATAGTCAAAAATGGTCAAAGATCCAGACACTAAAAAGTTTTCCAATTCAACAAAATGTAACCACTTCACCAATCAAATAAAGACATACAGTACCTTTGATGTTTTCAGCAAGACCAACATGCTCTTGCAAAGTTGTGTCATCATCAGACTTTAATATCTCCATGGGAACTGTCGGCTCGGTCATCGTGGACTCAGTCGGATCTTCAGAACTTGAAGCCACTTGGCTGAAGTGCGCGACCTCATTTTTCTTCATGGTAGCTTTCGTGGGAAACGACTGTCCGAGACTCGGCTTTCTTTTACGCACTCTCTTTTTGGTGGACCGTGTCAGTGCGGTACCAGCGGACGTTGAGATGTTGTGCGCGGTGTAGGTGGGAGCCGGGTTGTCTGGGCTATGTGGTCCGTCAAACCACACAGGGGTGTACTGCTCCATTGTTATCCAGTTTGGAATTCCTGTTGGTAATGAGACCAACTCCTCATCATCCTCGTCCTCCTCCTGAGCTAACTCACCATGAAAGGGTACATCTTGGTTTTTCACTTCTTGGCCTCTAATCTTCCGGCTCTCTCTGAAAGATTCTGCATTAACTGTGAGAATCTCATTTCCCTGAGAGATGATGCTGCGGTTGGCTTCCACATACTCAGTATGAACATCTTCAGCATCCTTATCTAGATCATTTGAAATGTTTTCATGTATAGGGGTCTCCGTCACTGCATCTTTGTCTTCAGTTTCTTTCAACGAGACTTGTTCTTTCTCTGACATCATCTCAAATTGATCTCCAAGAATAAAAACAGAAGTACAAGTAAGTATTCTTGACATTCAATTTGGATCTAACCGTCATTAGTTCCTTCAGTCAGAACAAAACCTTGTCCATTTATCCCCAGTCTAAAGTGAACTTGCATTATAATTTTTATCATCATCACTTATAATTTATCATCAATATCCACAAATCAAACTTCTCAGGATTTCAAAGTTAAAGTAAAAAAGCTTTCATGATACTGGCATGCAGTGTGCAACAACAGCTCATCATCACAGTCATTAAAGATTCCCACCCTGCAGTTCACAAAATGCACCTGACAGATCACAACACTGTCTATAACCAACAGCATGAAAGTTGCATCCAAACAATACCTTTCGAGTTACCTGGAGTTTTTGGAACGCCAAAGGCCTGGTACGCCCCATAAAACCCCCGGTGTGGTGGGTTCGGGTTTTGGCGGATAAGCTGCACCACGTGCACTGTGCTCGAGGCGGACGTGTACATGCTCCTCCTCCAGCAGCGCTCCAAGATGCGTCTCCCGCCACCAGAAACTGGAGCCTCGTCCAGGTGGATCTGATCAGTCTTCAGGTGGCACATGTGCGCGGGCGTCAGGTCCTCTAGGTAGAGCTGTACATATTTCCCAGGCTGCACCTGGATGGTCCAGTTGCACCAGAGTGCAGGGTTTGTGCATAGGTAGTCGGGCGAGAAGAATTCGCCACTGTCGCCGTAAAGAATCTGGTGGCAGCTTCGCAAAGCATAAAAAGCGTTTTGCTGGTGAGATCCTTTCACAGAGATGTCAGGGGGAACAAGAATTTACAAGAGAAAGACTGGTTAAACTTTTAAATACTTCACTCTCTCCATGTTTGTACACCCGCAAATAGTACACAAAAATGAATTTAATTTATAATATTGGAACAAAACAGCGGTGTCTATAAGAAAGTCACTTGTTAGCGAAAAAGACAAAAAGATTGGAAGCATAAAGGTTGGACTTTGGAGAAAAGGGAAATCGCATGGTCTTATGAACGCTGACTGAGCCTCTTCCAAAGCGATGGGGGCATCAGAGTAAGAAGGAAAGCTCACAAAGCAATGAACCAATCATGCATAGTGTCCACAATACAAGCCTGTGGAGGCGGGGTTATGATCTGGGGTTGCTTCAGTCGCTCAGGTCGAGACTCCGCAACGTTATGTGGCAATAAAGTGCAGTCAGCTGACCACCTGAACGTACTGAATGAGAGCATGAGGAATCATTTCCAGACATGAACTGTGAACCACGTAGTGAGCCGTAATCATAGATGAAGCCAGAAAATTAAGTAGTGGATTCGCATGTAATGGGGAAAAAAGTTGAATTGATAAAAGTAAAAAGGTTTGCATCTCCCGATCATTAAACAGTATTGTTTTGTTTTTTTTTCCCCTTTTAAGTCCTTTGAACAGCTTCTCAGTTGTAAGGTTCTATAATTAGCCTTCATTTTATGTAAAACATGCATACACATTTATCATTTTAACTGATAAAAAGAAACATTAAAAAAAAAACATATATTTTTATATCTGTTTTTTTTTGCATTTGCCCTTTTATGTCTGTAGCATCTAACGTTTTTTTTTTACATTTAAATCTTTCAATGATCTAAATTTTCATTTAGATGAAACTTGGCCTTTTTAGATTTCACATGAAAAGACATAAACCTGACATTTGAAACCTGAAAGTGTATTATTCTAAAATGCAAAATGTTTAAGAAATTGCAACATGAATTTTACATGGTTACGGACACTACAGATTTATTTATTTATTTATTTAATTTATTTGCTTTTTAAGCTTATACCAAAAAATATCGATGTATTTAAAATCAACATTTTACAAATAATACGCTTCTAGAAGCTTACACTAATTTTAGCATTTTTAAAAAATGAATAATTTGCATTTTAAATGATTGTTTGAAATGGGCTCATTAAATCATCTCTCCAAAACAGCTGAAGTTAGCACACACATTTTCTGTATTATATGTGTAACATACTTTTTTTTTTTTTAATCGGCACCTATAGAGTATTTTACAAGTAAACAACTAAAAATTATATAAACATATATACAGAGCAAATAAAGGGGGCTTTTTTTGGTTTCTTTCTTTTTTTTTAATATATGGGAAATAGACATTTGCACTAAACTGTAAGAATTTTTGGAAATTTTCAAAGATTTTTCCCATGCACTGGTAAAAAAAAAAGTTTAGGTTTACAAAGTCTACATTAGAAGACTAATAAAACAACAGTCTCAGTGGGGGTGCAGTAGAGGTTTAGTTTAGGGGTAGACTTTAGGATTTTGCCAGTTCAGTTTTGTGTTTCAGTTTCAAAAGAAAAAAGCAAGTACTTCTTGTACAACTTAACCATTTCATAATACCACAATATGGTTTAATCCCAATCCATTTAAACCATAAACCAGCTGACATGGTGCAGTGATATAAATCATATCAGTAACTTTTACCTGTAGACATGTGGACATCATGTTCGTTCATCTAGTCAATAAAAACACACACAGTTGTTAAGAGATCTGATTAAATCAACCCTGAATGAAAGCCACTGCTATAAACTTCGGGGTAGACTTCACCTTGTGGCTTTTCACCGCAGCGCCGGTGTGGATGATTAATACGGCGCAGAGTGTGTACAATAAACGGCCTCCGCGCATTTTAACGGCTTCACTTCAGCTCTCCTCAGGAAGCACGCGCTGCTCAACTCACCTGCCCATATACTGGTAATTAGCTCGCCGCGCATGCGCACATCGCCGCGAGGCCGCGTGAGGGTGATCACGTGACGAGGCTTCCGCGACCAGTTCTCTAACGGAGTTCTTCTTATTCCAGCTTTTTTGTAAAAAGGGTTAAAATATTAAATCTGATCGGCTTTGATGTAATGAGTGATATTATTAAGGAATTTCAAGTTGAAGGAAATTCTGAGACTGGTTTCTGATCTTCTGATGTATGAAACGTGAAGATATCGCTGAACGAGCGAGTTCTGGCCAAAGTACAGCTACAAAACTGTACTGAAAACTTTTCTTTTTAAAACCATCAATCACAGGGAGAACATGCAAACTCCATGCACACACACACAACCTGGAGGTAGTTTGTGTTTGTTTGTTTGTTTGTTTGTTTAAACATACCTTATTTTTGATTTATTAAACACCGACACTGCAGAATGCTGCTTAATTTGGTTTCTTAAATCAGCGGGTCCCAGCCCTGTCCCATCACTTATATACTTCAGGCTTTTCTCAGCACCAAGCAGACCTGATTTATCTACAGTAATTAGCTAGTAAACAGACTTTTCAGGACAAACCTGGTGGAGGTAAAACAGGAACACCACTGGAATGTGCTGGGCTGGGGGCCTTCCAGGACCAGGGTTGAGATTTCATTTTTTTAAATCACTTTTTAAAGCTATATTAACACAATGACCCAGGAGGAATTCTTTAATCTTTTTTTGTTGTTGTTACAAATGAAATAAGGCACCAAAGCAACTATTGAACAGTGATGTGTAATTTGGAACTGGGACCCTACTGCATGGTGGACAAAACAGAAATTGTTTATATAATGAACACAAAAACAACAGAATTACTGTTATAACAGCAACAATGCAAAAAGAAACAAAGAAATGCTTTCTAACAATTGAAAATATCTTGTAAATAGTCAAATGCAATTTCTCTATATATTTATTTATTTATTTATTTTTAACTGGAATGAAAATGGCAACTTATATAAATACTCAATATTCCCCCCGATTTTGTTCAGACAGGCAAAAAACTACCAAAACCACCTTGATGTGTTTTAATGCTCATCTTACGTTACCCCAAATTATTTTTTCTAATATCTTCAAGGTACAGACACGCCCACTTTACAGTATTATTATACGTATAGATCAGAGATGGGAACCACTAGGGATCTCCTGATACAATATTATCATGAAACCAACCGTAGATGCCGATTCAATTTGTATTTAGATTCTGTAAGCATCACATTTTTATAAATATCTCAATTTCATATTAAATTTCTTTGTTCTCAGAATTTTTGTTATAATTATAAAGCTTTAATTCTTGTAAAAATAAATAAATAAATAAAAAAGTTGAGCCATAACCCAAAGCCTTCAGGCTACAAAATGCAAAAGTAAAATATGTACTTTAACAATTTTTATTTTTATTTTTTACCAGGCAGTACATATGGTTTGCTGGTGTGTCATTCACAATAATTATTATGCTTTGCCGCCTGCCATTGTGCGAATAGTTTAGAGCTCATCACTTGTAGGATTATAAAAGAACACCGCCGTTTCACAGCCTCAAATGCAAATATGTATAAATTAAAAATAAATTTTACCATTGTGGCGAATGTGGCGAAACATGAATCGCTACATGAAAAATTTGTGATAAGATTTTTTCACCCCGTCTCAAATATTTGAATTCCAAAAACCAATTCCTTTTTTTCCCCTTTTAATCATTTCAGGCTTGAAATTGTCTTTGTTTTACTGACAAACACTTATAGCTATAATAAATTATTTGTTCAAAAATGAAAGAAAAAAATAAGAAGAAACATTTAAAAAATGTATAATAAATATTTCAAAAAACAGCTTTATTGAAGGAAACAATAAACATTAAATTAAATTAAAAATAAAAAAATATATATTTTTTCTTTTAATGAAAAAAGTAATTCTGGAATGCAGTTTATTTAAAGCTTAAACTGAACACAATTCATAAAAAATACAGGAACGCAACAATTTTAAAAAAGTTTGAATATTTAAATAGTAACTTAGAAAAGGCTAGTAATATAAAAGTTCTTTTTGGACACACAGTCCACAGTTTGTTCCACACTTTACATTTTATTAATACACTTAAGGGTATGGCTTTTGGTCCCTACACAGTGCACTTGGGTGCAGATCGACCTAAACCCAGGTCTATTTTAAGGCCAAGCTGAGTTTAAGACATTACACTTACACAACAATTTGTACATTACAATTCACACACTTGTAAAAGTCAAACGTGCAAAGTATCAGGAACAGGTCCACAGGTTAATGAGGTGATCTCTGCTCCAGAGTCGCATTCAAGTCAACAAGATAATAATGCAATGTTAGATGATCATCCTTAACAAATTCCGCTTTTATCACATAGCGCTTACCTTGGGACTAACACGTTACATTACCTGAACATCCATCATTATAAAAAAAAAAAGAAATAAATACTGTTTTTTTTCTTTCTTTCTGTAGTTTGCACTGGAGCTACAAAGCTAAAATGGCTTCTGTTCCAAGCTGACAAAAGCAAATAACCATATCTGCAAATCTTTTTTTTAAAACCATAATCAGTACTTCAGTAGTGTGAAACAGATCGCAGATGAGATTCAGATAATGGTGTATTTTCCGGTTACCTTTAAGCAGGAACAAAACTTCAAAGTGTACTTGAACACGGCGATGTTATGGAGGCGGTCATCTTAGAAAAACGATTTATTTCTTTTACGAGGTGGTATCAGAAGGTTTCGAGATTAGCTTTGTTTTTTCACTGTATGTCCTCTTTCAGATGCCTTAAAACCTGGCAGTAGAATTTGTTATTGACGGTCAGGATCTGACGATCACCATGTACAAGTTGCCGAACAGTTTTGTCATTTTCAGGGGGTTGAGTTTGTTGAATGTCTTCCTGATCTCTCGTTGTCTTACAGGGATGTTCTTCCACTCTTGAAGTGCGTGTGCAACCCTAGACCTAATGGCAGAATTTTATCACTGTAATGATTAAGGTTGTGTTTTGAACTACTGTATGAATGCTTGTGAGTCATTTTATACATGTTATTTCCTCAAATTATATCAGATAATTACCAGGCCAGATTGCTATTAGCTTCCGCAGTGGCGACTCTCAAGTTGTAATTAATTATTTTAAGCAATCTACTGTTCTCCATGTCTAAATAAATGAATTCAAATTACATTCTTTGGTTGTAACATTACTTGCAGACAGCAGTTTTTAAAAGAATGAAATATTCTGCGAATGTACGTCATAAAACTATTCTGGGTACGGCCAATTTCTATTGCTTGTTTGCGACTTTTTTGCGGCTTGAGCTCCACACAAAATTTTTGACAATGAAAAAAAAAAAAAAAACACTTATGACAATGAAAAAAAGTTATAAATGTATGAAAATAAGCTGTCAAAGGCAAGCACACACGTACAGTAATTTAAAACGGACAGCTTGGAAACCTGATAATAAGCACCAGAACTAAAGGTGGGCAACATGACAAAAATACATCACAATATCTCAGGACATATAATATCACATTTAATGATACTGAATGTCTACCAGCAGGTGCAGGGTTTTATTACATTAGTTTGACAATATTTTAACAGAAGTGAACACAGAAAAAAGAAAAATAATGTCTTTTTGGTTGACAAAAGAAAATACTGTAGCTGTTCAAGTTTGCAACTGTTGTAAAAGGAAGAAAAGTGCGCCAAAAATCTGGTCCGTTGGCATTTGTACCTGTTACCTGATGGCTTCAAATCTAACAAAAGAAGATGGACATTTAATTTCCACATTTTTTCTTGTGGATCCAGACTTTTGGGCTGCATTTGCTGAACGCGTTGAGAACCAAGTCTGAGGTGCCTGATGTAAGTGGTACATTGCTACTCGGAAATTAACTTTCACTTTTACAACAAAAAAAGATTCAACTACAATACCTGACAGAAGATGAGATATTAGCGATCCTATTCTTCCCTCCTCAAGTTTAGTCATTGGTCAGTGGTTGGACAATCCATTCAGAACCACCAGGAATTCAGTCTGGACTATCCGAACACCTAATCTGACATCTTCTACACCAGCATCTGGACTAGCACGTGATCCAGCATCAGGCCCTTAATTTTATGACCTTGTAACCATTCAATCACTGGCAGCTCAGCCCGGGGTCGCTAATCCAACCCCAGATTTGAATCATCTCCTGTGGACTCCTGGGATGCACCAGCATTAAACTTTGGTAGGCGCAGGCACTGTCTCTGTACTTTTCCTCTATGTTAAAAGTCCTAAATCCCTGGTGCTTTTCAGGCACCAGGCCAAGTTTCTGCAGGCACATGCCAGTGTAGACGTCATCGATGGGAAAGAGCGAGACGTGCTGTGAGACGTTTCTCAACCGGATCCCCACGTCAACAGAGTACAAGTAACCTCCGCCGCCCGCGTACGGCGGATAAGATCCGACAAAGATACTCTCGGGGATGTAGTACTTCAGCTTTTTGTCGCGGTGGGGCCCGGCTTTACTGATCACGTCTCCGACAAATAAATCTCGCGCCTTGTTCCCAGAGAGTCCGCTGAGGAAATTCAAAATGCTTCTGGTGTTCACGAAGACATCGTCATCACCCTTGAAGATGTACCGGGCTGAGGGGCAGCGTTCGGCCATCCACTCAAGGAACAGCACTTCTTTCAGGGTGAGGTTGAAGAACGTGTCACGATAGTCCCACTGCAGCAGGTCACCATGCAGCGACGCCTCAAAACGAAGCATATCCGAAACATTCGGGAAGTAATCGGTTCCCTCTGTGTTGCCCAAGAGAAAGACAGTGGCCACACTGTAGTTGGCCAGGATCCCTGCACGTCCCCAGGACTCCCGGATAGCCTGGCGGCGATCAAAATGAGGCGTCAGTGACTTCACAGCAAGCAGCAGGAACGGTGTTTCAGAACACACATCTGGGGCATCTATTAGCATCGGGTACGACCGACACTGCATATAGAGCAGGAAATCTTTGAAACGTTGAGGCAGGGAATTGTAATCCTTAATCTGTGTGGTTACCGTGAAGTCTGGTTTGCACGGTTCCATTTTGGTTGTAAAGTTCAGCTCATTAGAATGCTGCGTGACTTCTCCAAGGGACACACTGACGGTGCCAACGGTAGTGGGAACGAATAGCGGGTTGTAAACAAAGTCAAGATGTTGTTGCTTGCTGTTCCAAAAGGCGTTGCTGACTTGAGGCTTTTGCCAGAATTGCTTCGACGGTATGCGGGGCTTCGTGGGGTCCCAGCTGCCATAACTACGTGTCATCTCCACCAAAATGTAAATCAGGAAGTTGACCATCATCATCACTCCAATGAACTTGGTTTTATTCAAACCGCAAATCATCCTGGGTATTCGCTTTCCACCTAGAAAAACAATTACAACAAAATACAATTACTACACAGCTCCCTTGATTAGACAGAACTGAAAAGAGACCTGGATTAAGTGATCTTCCGTTTAAAGTTTTAAAATCTCCACCAAGGAACTGCAGCCCTCTACAATGGTTCGCTTGCTCCGACATATGTTCGCTGGCTCACAATTAACTGACCCTTCACCCCACACTCGCAGCTGTGTTGTAATACGATATTAAGAAGGGTATACTTTAAACTCGGAGGTGTCTCGTGTCTCTCTCAGATAACCTGAGCTCTTGATAAACATTGTCCCTGACCTGAGATCAGCCCATTCTGAGATTTAGATCAGGTTCCAGAACAAATGAAGAAATGTTTCTACAGTGGATCTTGTACAGGTTATGATTTCATGAGTGGCTTGATGGTCCGAGTTGAAGCAAGATGGTGCAGCACATTAAGATGTGGTAGCACCTAAAACTGCATTTGTTTCTTGTAAAAAAATGTTTTAAAAAAAAGGAGAGAGCTTTCAGAGGGGAGGGACGGGGGGCATTTTCACATCATACTTTCATATCAATCCGCAAGCAGAAGGAACGGATAGCACTGATACCAAGCATTTCCAAAAGATGCGGTTAGTGGCTTCTGAGGAAACCTGTGCTGGCCTTCGCCCTCCATGATTGGTGGCGTGGGAGCGCAGGAGTCTTGATGTGGGAGCGCAGGTGGTCATTGGCTTCCACTAAATTAGGGAGAAAATCATCGGGGAAAAAAAGGGCCTTGTTCTGACTTTGCTGGACTGGTTGGTGTACCAAGGCGTATTCGTATGGTAGCAAGTCTCGCACTAAAATAGATCTTGTACCATTTCTTTTTGCTCCACTGCTCTGACGCCGTGATTTAATGCTGTAACAGGCTTTCCTTGGACAACGCATTGCTTAAGTCATTCTAGATTAAAAGATTCTAGATGGTTTTCATGTCCCTCGAGTCTATACATTTTACAGCTCAATTTCTGAGAAGAAGAATTTACATTACACCTCATTTATGGCCTCAATTCAACAATGAAAAATATGTCTGCTGACGCTTATCGTGTCAGTTATAGTGCTGCCGATGTTCTAGATTGCTGTCGCTCTTTCGACTGCTCCCGTCGAGGGGTCGCCATGACAGACCACCCGATCCACACACAACCTGGTTTTGACAGTTTTTACACCAGATGCCCTTCCTGGCGTAACCCTCCCATTTTATCCGGGCTTTTCACCGGCAACGCATCCCGTGGCTGGGGTTTGGGCACTGGGTGGAAATTAAACCCGTGCCTTCTGCACGGCAGGTGAGAAACCTACTGTACCACTGAGCCACCAATGTCTTTGATTCTTTTCTAGATCCCATTTGGTTCATTCAAATGAATGGTTTATTGTGACATTCATATACATGTTCATACAGTATATATAAATATTTTATAATATCCATGAGCGGGTGCATACTCATCGACCTTTTCTTCATTCGTGGCATTGTGATTAATGTGTGACTGATCTTGAAACGCTTTTTTATACCACCTCATAGCGGAGTCTGGCGCTAGCTCACCCAGCTGTTTCTGTTTCAGTTAATGACTGTATTTCAACCTACATATAAAATTTATGATCGTTCGAACCTGCTTGGTATAATGGGTTAATCAATCATGCACTGATTTACTGCAAGTGAAAGAACTGAGGCTGATTTGAAGCCAGTAAGGGTAGTACAGAGCAAATGTTGATTTCATTTAGATGTTTCTTCTGTTCGCTCACTTTGCGTTTTGTACTAGCTGAAGTATCTGTCGTTGACAGGAAAAGAAGTTTATAGAAATGGTTAAAAGGTTAAAGCTAAAAATAATCTGACCAGCTTTAATGTGACTTGAACATTTAGATGCCTAAACCTTTACATAGCACTGTCTACAGAGTGAGAGAGGGGGGATAGATATAGATATAGATATGGGTAGGTAAGTAGATTCACTTCTGTCTCTACAAGAGACCACCAGAACACCAAATCCCAAACTCTTAGTTAAAAAAAAAAAAAAAAAGTGGGATTCTTCCCACAAAAATGCAATTAGATCTTATTAGAATGATCAGTGTTTCAGTAATTTCACGCAGGGTGTTACTCACAGCTGGAATGGGGGCAGGGTGACCCGACACTGAGCTCCATGAGCGAGCAGGAGACTCTCCACTTGGACCCAAAGAGCCGAAGAGCGAGTCTGAGCTCGGGCCAGAGCGGCGACAGCACCACCGACTGCATGTCAGATCTTCTTTCTTCTCTTTAAAGCGATCGTGTCTCGCGCTCATTACCTCGCATTTTCTATGTAATCACCCTTCTGACCACGGCCTTGGTGTTGACATTTGATTTGTTGTTTGCCTTTCTCCCTCTCGTACATGCTATGTCTCTCTTTCTCTGCCTCATTGTCTGTGTCGCACAGCAGAGCGGTGTCATGCGTCCTTGATTCTTGCTCCCGCATGATACCAATTATGGGTTTGCATGCAGTGTCTCAAACTCTGACACAGATACAGAGAAAAGCGTAAAGGTCATTATAGCCACACACAACCCACAGAGGAACACTCTGCACTGCCTTGTACGTCTCAATGTGAATCCAAACTCGTAAATCATATAATACAGAGACATTACTTTAACATCATACTGGAAGGATTTTATTATTATTATTATTATTATTATTAAATGAACAAAAAAAAGTTTCTTACATTGTAAATGAGATATAGGATACACTACGGTTGCAGTAGTGAATAATGAAAATGGCTTTAGACTGCAGTTACAAGAGTTGGTAAGGTGAGCAAAAAAAATAAAAATGAAAACATAATTGCATGCATATAGTACAAATATGTATATAAAATGACTAGAAACGCTATACAGTCTATTTTTAAAATACTATATATACAATGCAAAAATTTACATAAAAACAGCATGAAATGTAAATTTGTAATTCCATTAATTTTCAAATAATATAATAGTTTTTTTTTAAATTAGTTTTCTATTAATGTTGGTATTATGGAAATCTTATCATATTTATATATATATAT
>QMIH01000840.1:14197-26367 GCA_003987875.1 Clarias batrachus | reverse complement strand
TATATATTTATTATTATTATTTATTTATTTATTTATTTTAATCCATAATAGAATATAATAGAATCCGCGTAAGTGTACATTTCAAATTGCAAAAAATAAATAAATAAATAAATAAATAAAATTGATTTTTCAGATATTACTTGACAAATTTTGTGGGCATTTATAAAGTCATAGGATTGCGCTCTAACAGATGGTTACAGATTCAGTCCACACGAAATTTCCTGGAAATGACATTTTAGAGTAAATGTAATTACACCAACGGGTTACACCCCTAGGTCCGAGAGTACTTTCTCTTCGTTTCTGCACTGTGGAGCTGTAAAATGAATTTGAGGAAGAAATTGTCGCTTGCTGTGTCTCTGAACCAGGAGAACGAGATAAACTCATACGATGTAACTGAAGTTCTCCGTTTATTATTAGCAAAAGACAGCCAGGTGCCAGGGAAGTCGTATGGTGACCCGGGGAAGCAAATTTGCATTTTCTGACTAGACAGGCTCCAGGACACCCTTTGGCACGAATATTCATCTGGACCTCCGGGCTATAGGAAGTATTACCATATTACCAAGGAATGAGGGTGGTGTTTTATATGGGCCTAGCAGCTTGGGAAAATTCACACAATATCAGAAAACTTTACGTTTACACACTTTACACACGTTTTCACTTCTACTTTTACTCATGTACAGGAATTGTGTACTTTGCCCGTCTCTGATTACATAAATCATTTACACCACATGGAAGTGTTGCTTTTACAGTCAAAGGCTAATTAAACAGAGTATAAATGAAGCTCCAAAATCAAGAATGACCGCGTCCCCTTTTTGCATTTGTAAAGTTTTTGCAGTTTGTTGTTTTTTGCTGAGATATAAAGAGAAAAGTAGTTCCCTTGTAGGTTTGCAAAGTTCAAATCTCAGTCTTTCATGCTCTTTAATCAGACCTATAACATATTTCCTCCTTCTTTCCTTTCACTCTTGAGATTGCGTACTGTACTTCAGTCTCCTTTTTACAACTGGCTGGTAGAGTAAACTACATACGAGATCAGTGAAATGTGAGATTTTCTGTTAGCGCATCCTACGTCCATTTCCACCGTGTAACCTTTAAGGATGGATTACAAAACGATGAGATAAGGTTATCTGTTATCTTTAACTACGAGCGAAAGAAAACCAAGACATATCAGGTTGTATCGGAATGTTTTTTTTTCCATTGCCTTACAGCGCTGTGAGAACGTTGAAAATAAAAATGAACATTTTGCTTTGAATACAAGAAGGTGGTACGAACATGTAAACAGGAACATATAAATACAGTATGTGTATATGTATGTGTGTATATCATGTATACACACAAATATGAACACATTCAATACACACACACACACACACACACACACACACACACACACACACACGTGTGTGTATAGATAGAAAGATAGATAACAAGAGTTGATTATGTATACATTTTATTGTCCCCCTTCTATATGCATTCACACACACACACACCCACACACACACATACACACATCAACCCACAAATAGTTTCACTATGACAGGTCATGACTGTAACTGCTATGATGGTTTAGGGGCCGTAATCATCTCCTGGGCAGTTCTGTAGCCAAGTTTCCATCAGTCAATAATCGTTAACCTCAACAAAGAGAACTTTATCGTACTTGAAGCACATTTCCTGGTAAACAACTTCACTTTCGGCCATGTCTCACACTTTCTGAAGAGTCGTATACTGTTGTCATTCTGGTGTCACCCAAAGACAGACGGGTTTCCTTTTCAGTTAACGTTTCTTCCCTCTTTACATGATCATCCTGAATTTATACATTTCTGTAAAGCTGCTTTGAGCCAATGTCCACGGTTCCCTAATAATCTAGAACTGAACTAAACAGAACAAAAAATTTACGTGCAAAATACTACTCAGTGTCCTTTAATATCGAGTGGTTTAGTAAAAAATAGAACAGGATTATAATCCCAAGTGCAGAAAGGACGGTCATCCTATATAGTTTTAGCTTTAATTAAAAGAATTTGTTTATGAAATTAAATGTAAAAAAAAAAAAAAAGTACTGTCTTAAAGTATTTCTCTCTTAAAGTATCTATTCGATTATAAGTACAAAATGATGGTCATGACTACATACACTTTTCTACCAGATGAACTTATAATGATTACAGAAAGAAATTTTTTTTTATAAATAATCTTTAAAAAAATCATGCACAAAAAAATATTTGCAATTTATGACATCATGTGTGTGTTTTTGTTTGTTTGTTTGTCTGTTTTCACTTGAGCTCATGGGTTTGAAGTCATTTTCTAAGCAAATTATTTCCTTTTTTCTGCTCTTGCTCAACGAGTAATGACCTGACATAACACCCTCGTGATGCTGACTGGAATGACACACACTGTCTCACATATGTCAGTGTTCGACAGAACTGTGCAGGATATTTCAGGCGCGTACAGTAGCTCCATGCTCATATACAGTATACTGTAGATATGGGGGCGAAAGTCGATGGTACAACGATGGGACACGGTATTACACGTGGAGGAATGCCGTGTTCTGTATAACGTGGTGTCTTTAATGACATCATAACACAAGCATTTAAGATCTTATCGCAAGTCCGGCCGAAAAAAACACTTCACCCAAAATCAATAAACGTCATGTCGGTCATGTTTGCTTTTGTGTCATTTGTTCTGCAAAAGTGCTTCTGATCTCCAGATGTGCCTCCTCGATCAATGCTGACGCATAAAATATCAGCCCGAACGGAGAGCAAATCCTGGGCGTGATCACCAGAGACGACTGTCCGTCTTAGGCTGCATGAATCCGCAGACTGGGTTAAAAAAAAGATTAATCAGACCTTGTTCCGCTTCATCTTCATACATCCTGTAACGTCTGGTGGTTTTGTTGCACGCTGCTGAACAAATGTTTACAGCAAATCAGCACGTCGATGTCAAAATGAATAAGTTCCTTTTTTTTGTTTGTTTTTTTAAAACCATAAAAGACAGGTTGTCCTTAGCTTTCCTGGTACATTTTATACCTACGGTTATAAACCCTGTAATCTTTGTACTTTGCATTCCATTTATTTACGGCCCATCAAGAACACTTTTTATTGTCCTTGAATGTTGGCAACAGTGTAGTCCAAGTGTAGTTAGGCAACACAGCTTCTGAGCTCACTCAAAGCTCACACATACGCAGGCGTAACTCCACGCCGTAACATACGGAATGATCTTCGGGTCTACGATTTGCAGTGCCTTGAGCTCACAAATGGTCCGCCATGCCGGTCCTCATATTATCCTGCAGGGTCTGTAAAAATCAAGCTTTGTTCCACTCATAGACCAGCCATGTCCCCACTAAAATAAATAAATAAATAAATAAATAAATAAAAATAACTAAAAAAAATGTTCACGTGTTCATTTGATCAAATCTCCCATCAGCCCATTAAGTCTCATCAGAGCAAGCATGTGAAAACAAGAAACAAGAACGGAAAATGCAATCTCAGTGACTTGGCTTGTTAAATGTTTGTTGCTGATCTCCTTCGCCTATTTTCATGAGTTTTCGAGCATGTTAAGACCCCCAAAAAGCCCAAAAGGGTGGAAAAAAATAATCCTTACGAAAACAATGATGTCACTGAATATGGCACAGGTTTAAGGCTTTGTCACAGCTGGACGTGTTCCTGGTGTGGCCCAGGCAGTGACGGAGCAGGTGCTTGCTCCCTAATAATACAGTTGCAAGAAGCGATGATCGGGCCCAAGCACAATGTCTTTTGAGTATGTTCAAACCTCCAAAAAGCCCATAGTCATGTCGGTATCATCATGCTGACGTCATGATGGGCCGTAATAATAATTACAAATCAAATAGAAGGCAAAGCGACAATCCCATGAGACTCAGACCCTGTGTGACAACCGACAAGTGACGAACAACCCAGGATGTAGAAGATCTGATCCGATCAATCAATCAATCAAATCATTCAGTTGTGCATGTACAGGCCTTATAAAATAGTATACATTATAAAATAAGAAAACAGAGAACGTCAAACAGTGGCAGCACGATGGCTTAGCGGTTAGCGCTGTGTTAGCGCCTTGCACCGCCAGGGTCCGGGTTCGATTCCTGCCTCGGGGCCTGTGTGTGCATGGAATTTGCTTGGTGGGTTTCCTTCCGCAGTCCAAAGACATGCATGATTGGCATTCCCAAAATTGCCCACAGTATGTGTGTGTGTGTGTGTGTGTATGCACTCTGTGATGGATTGACACCCCATCCAGGGTGTACCATGCCTTGTGCCCTAAGTCTCCTGGATAGGATCCAGCCCCTCCCGTACACAGGACTCTGTACACAGTGAGAGTGAGGATGTTACGCAATGTGCCGGTGGTCTCATGCTCTCACACACACACACACACACACACACACACACACACACACAGCAGTGCACCTGTTACTCCTCTCTGATCATGCTGGAGGTGTGTAGAATATACAGAGGAGGATTTCCAGTCACATTCAGTACAAATACTCTCTCTCTCTAAGATCTAACAAGCATCAGCTCGGGATCTCCCTCACACCTGGAGCGCAGGTGTGTTTTCCTTATCTACATCATGAGTTACAATGTTTCCATGACGCCAGGCTGCACCATCAGAGCGTGATGTCCTCCGTGTGTGTGTGTTTACAGGTGGAGTGTGTTTAGGGTGAAATCATCACCTACTCACCTCTTTCTCTTTTCTCTTTCCAGTCTCGTTGTCTCGGTCCTCCTCAGAACATCATGCTAAAGCGTCGGATCAATCAATCAGTCTCTCTCTCTCTCCAAAACGCGTCAACTTCCAGCCGCCTTTTATTATTATTAATTATTATAAACTATTGTTATTTCTCCGAGTTCATATAATACTCCAAGCTCAGACCTTCCTCCAGGGAAACCTGTTCACTCGGGGAAACCTAACCTCGCGCATCGTAACGAGATGGACGCGTGCTGGAGTTCAAACGATCACGCGCCCTGCACCCCGCGCACTAGCGCACCGAACTGTAGAGTCTATCACAACAGGCTACACGCGGGGGTGGGGGTGGGCGGGGTTTAGGAGGGGTTAAGTCACGCCCATACTGCGTAGGCGGAAGTGAAAGATAAAAGGCTCAATTTAGACATACCTGAGAAATCAAAAGTGATCTAATATAATATAATATAATATAATATAATATAATATAATAGATATATGATATAATAGATATTTGATAGATGTTATAATGAAATATAATACACAGTATACATGTATATGATACTATATACATGTACATATATAAGATACCATATATATATGAAATATGATACAGTATATAAGAAATATAAGATACAATTCAACATATAATATAATATAATAGATATTTGATAGATGCTATAATGAAATATAATACACAATACACATATACAGTCGTGGCCAAAGGTTTTGAGAATGACACAAATATTAGTTTTCACAAAGTTTGCTGCTAAACTGCTTTTAGATTTTTGTTTCAGTTGTTTCTGTGATGTACTGAAATATAATTACAAGCACTTCATACGTTTCAAAGTCTTTTATCGACAATTACATGACATTTATGCAAAGAGTCCGTATTTGCAGTGTTGGCGCTTCTTTTTCAGGACCTCTGCAATTCGACTGGGCTGCTCTCAATCAACTTCTGGGCCAAATCCTGACTGATAGCAACCCATTCTTTCATAATCACTTCTTGGAGTTTGTCAGAATTAGTAAATTTTTGTTTGTCCACCCGCCTCTTGAGGATTGACCACAAGTTCTCAATGGGATTAAGATCTGGGGAGTTTCCAGGCCATGGACCCAAAATTTCAACGTTTTAATCCCCGAGCCTCTTAGTTATCACTTTTGCCTTATGGCACGGTACTCCATCGTGCTGGAAAATGCATTGTTCTTCACCAAACTGTTGTTGGATTGCTGTTGGAGGGTGTTTTGGTATATAATATAATACATATATGATACAATAGATATTTGATAGATGTTATAATGAAATATAATATGCAGTATACATGTATACACAATATACACAGTATATATATATATATATATATATATATGATACTGAATATATGTAATATGATACAGTATATAAGAAAAATAAGATACAATTCAACATATAATATTATATACTATAATAGACATGATAAAATATGTTAGATGTCATAATGTAATATACTATGATATTTGTGAAATATAATACGGTATATAATAAAATAAGATAAAGTACACTCATCATCTATACCTCTTAATCCTGTATTCAGGATCGTGGGCCTACTGTATCTCAGTTGACCTAGGGCACAAGACAGGGTACACCTATGGACAGGGTGCCAATCATCGCAGGGCACACAAACATGATACATACACTCACACTCTATGGGCAATTTGGGAACGTCAATTAGTCTAACTAATTAGTCAAACATGCATACAGAGATGGGAATCAAACCTATACAATATATAACAAAATATAACAAAATATAATTTAACGATATTTTATAGAATATAATATATGTGATATGTATGATATATATAAAATATGATAGTATATAATAAAATAAGATACTAAAATACAATATATATAATATAATATAATAAAAATATAATAAAAATGTGATATAATATAAATGATAAGATGTATAACTAATGACACATGTAATTACTCAAGACATATGTTCAAAACAATCTTTTGTTGCAAGCCAAATACTAGCAGTGTTAGGATTCTAGAGTTAACAAGTTAAGCTATGATTAGCTATTGAAGTTCATATCTCATTTCGCCATTCCATTTTACACTTATTTTGTGATTCACACACACGCTTATCATCGAACTTAGAATCTGTGTTTGCCATCTAGCTCTCACAAAAAAAGTTTAATTATTTGTCAGTAAAATATAAATATTTTTTTGTATATCTCAGTTAGGAAGCTGTATCCACCTGAAGAGCTCAATAGTGGCAAATTGGCAGTTCTGGGGCTTGAACCCCCGACCTTCTGATCAGTAACCCACAGCCTTAACTGTTTAAGCCAGCACTTTTTACTTAAAAAAAAAGTAATTAATTTGCATCGCATTTTTTCATCATATCTAAATTTCTAAACAATTATTTAGCACTTCTGAAGCTTTCAAGTCACACTCTTCCTGTTTTAACCAAATAACAGCCATAAAAACCACAAAAAAAGTCATCAGTAAATAAAAGTTAGCAGCTCTTTTTTTTGGGGGGGGGGGCGGTATTTCATTATTATTCTGTAATATTTTAAGAAAAAAAATGTCGAGCCTCACTACTTCAAGTTAAACAAGTCGGTATTCTGGATTTACAGGCAGACTTTTTGACATACTGTTTCACTTAGCCATTGCTAGCTAGCCTTTACTGATGGTTTGTGGGGAATAATACAAAATTAAACAGTCGACCTGGAGCAATAGTAAAACAAATATTTACATACAGTATATTTACTTTATTACACATGCATTTTTCAAAACACTGTGTTTAACACTTTATTTTCCACTTCATACACACTGTGTATCACATTCCTTTTACAGTAAAATGTAAAAGTCACTGTTTATTAATCATTATTTTTCTTTATTTTATCAGTTAATTTCTGGCAAAATCCTTAAGGAATGCAGAGCCGTGATAGTGAGCACGCTGTTAGCTCTGTGTGTTACTGGAGCCCGGCAGTCTATTCACTGAGGCAGCACTGCTGGTAAATATTTGATGGAGTTTATGTTTTTTGGAAGCTGTAGCCTTATGCCCGTTTGTTCTTGGCACACGGCGATATTAAATATTTATTTCAAAGCAACTGCCTGAATTATACTTTTTTTCCTATATAAATGCCAATTTAACTTGAACCAAACGTCTTAGAACAATAGAAAAAAAAATCTATGGCCCCAAAAACATACACAGGAACTTTGCAGGAGATATGAGAGGCACGTAATGAAACAAGATAGAGGTGTCCGCTGCAGAGCGTCTCTGAGGAAGAGCTGGAAAATCTGAGGCGCCGCCATGCGACCTGACGACAGAGGAGGTGAAGCGCTACTCATGTTACAAATGTTCTTTACAACGCCATGATGTAATGTAAAGAAGGAATGTAAAGTAGGGCATTAATGCATTTTCACACTTTTCCTCTCGCTCTAGCTGTGGTGCACAATGCTGTCGATGCTTTCTTGAATTTCTGCCATCTTCTTTAGCACGTGGTTAATCTTCAGTTCATCAAACTCCACGCAAACAAACTCCGAGTCCTAAGAACGACAGAGAGAGAGAGAGAGTGTTTTTGACATTTGAAGAACTTTTATCAATTCCTTTAACCAGTCAATTTAATTTTCAAATAAGCAGCAGATTTTCTTACTTTTTTTTATCTACTTAAAAAAAATAAGAAATAAAAAAAAAATAAACAGATATCGAACCATCGACCCTGGAGGTTCTGGGCCACAGTACTAAACTATATATTTACATACATACACACACATCTACACTACCCTTCCGCTCAAAAGATTGGGATCACTTGCAAATTTCTTTGTTTTCAAAGACTAAAAATAAATATTTAATGTTAATTTCATCAACAACTTTAACAACGAAAGTTATCTGGAATTCTGAGGGCAATAAAGCGGTCTGCGGAGCTGAACCCTGTTGAGCCTGAGGGTGTGGTACAGAGGAAGAAAGACTCCATCAAGCCGATCCCTCTTGTGGGAGACGCTCCAGGAAGCATGAGGTGAAACCTCATCAGATTATCATGAAGGACTGTGTCAGGCTGTGATTGCTGCAAAAAGTGGTGGGTTTTTTTTTTTTTTTTTTGGATGAAGGCAAAGTTTGAAGAACACATTCATAATTTCAATCAAAATCTTTATTTCTAACTCTGACAATGTCAGCATGTCTTGTTCTTTTGCTATATTTTCTATTTAGACTAATTTCATGTGTGACAATGGAAAACAATAACATTTCTAAGTGATCCCAAATTTCTGAGCGATAGTGTATCTCTTAACACACAACATTAATAACTGCGTCACCAATGCCACTGCGTGTTCGTCAACAGTGGGTGAAATGCGTTAGATTGTGTTTGAATAAATTGTTTCTTATAAAAAACATTGACTTTTCCTATGTATTGAAACGTAAGCCAATCCTGTGTGTATGTACTGCATGTGTAGAGAGAGAGAGAGCGTGACAAAGAGACATACATTACAGTCTTATATCTTTACATATTATTAGCATTTACTTCCTTTTTTCTTTTCAAGGTCATAAACAGTCGTGTAAGCATTTCACTTCCTATCATACTGTACTGTATAGGGTTGTGTAAATGACAAATACATTTTTTTATTTGAAATTGAGAGAGAGAGAGATCCATGAACAGAGACACAGTACCAGTCAAACATTTTCGGACACGGGTTTGGAATTATTTTCTACATTCTATAACAATACTGTTTTTTTTGTTGTTTTTTTTTAACTATGAAAGAACACATACAGCATTAGGTAATTAAGTAACGACAGCAAGAGTCAGTAGTTATTTTAAGACTGAAAGCTCAGCAAAAACCAATCAAGCACCATGGAACATTCACATCTCTTATCACATACATACTGTATATCTTCTGAACTATAGAACAGTCTTCACTATTTTTGTTGTCAAACTGTCTCTTAAATTCATGCCTCCTGTACATCTGACAGTAGACATTTCCTGTCATTGATGTTTTTTTCCCCCCTGACTTCAAGGTGAGTGCTTGCTTGCTTGCGTCAGGCTAAAAGCAGCGGCTTAGACATAAATTAAAACCCCTTGGCGATGTTCACATTACAACCCACTTTGTTCAATTCAGATTTTTTTTTTTTGCACGTTATGACGGTTCACATTCATAACTAGACACGTCGCGAAATGGCACGTAATTCGTGTGATCACTCATTCAATTCAAAACAACAAGAGCTGCCATTTAAGCGTAAACACTCTTGGGATTTTGCTCTGGCGGACGGCAGGCAGTCAGACGGCTGTATCGCGTTCGAGAAGAAGGAAGACAGCTTTAGCAGGTGTTGCTACCACTGCTATGAAATCTCTATTATGCTGCCGGTGCTGACTGATGACTTCAGCACTATATACAGTATATCTGATCTAGGACCACGTACACCAGTGATTCAGATCTGATTTGAAAAACATCAGATTTGTGTGTTCAGACAGGCCTAAAAATCAGATTTGGTCCACGGGTATTTTGTGGAGCAGAAAATGAAATGAAGCATGTGTGTTCCCGGACTCTGAATAGGTCTACATGACAGAAATTACTTGTTAAAACGTGACATCAGTAATTATCAATAATTTCTTTTTTTTTAAATCCTATTTTTGAAGCACTAAACAAGACTTCTCATTCACTTAAAAACAAATAATAAAAGGTCTGAGCTGTGCTCTGTGTCTGTTGAGATCACGATGATGATAAGAAAAAGGGGGGGGGGAGAGAAAATGGAAATAAAACTTGAATACTTGATGGACGCTAATGCTGCTAATGCATCCCAGTTTCCTGTAATGGCTCCTCCAGCATTATGGAGGAAAAATGCTGTAGAGGATCAAAACAGCAACATACAACAGCATCATCATCGAAATTGTGGCTGTGACTCAGCAGAATCACAGCCACATCGGACCGAAGCTTCACTAAAGACTGCGGGGAGCGTCAGTTATTTTAAAATCCATTCTAGAAACCTCTTGCCGGGTTTTTTTGTTGTTGTTGTTGTTGGGTGTGTATAACTCGCTCTTCCAGGAATCATTGTAATGCTGGGAACATTTATCCTGGTGAAACTGAAGTTGTTCAGAGAGGGAAATGAGAGAAAAACCTCAAGTGATCACTTGAGCTTGTTTTGTGGATGTTCAACATTAAATGTAATTACAAATGGACAAAAAGTACATTGTGGTAGTTCTGCAAAAACACCACCGCATCAGCGGTTATAGATTTCAGTCTAAACATATATATTTGGTGGACTTTGCCAGTGTATTTAATATCATATTGGATTTATAGCATATTGTAAAAAGAGGAAGGAAAAAAGTCCCTGATAAACTGGAAGGAACACCAAGATGTGTGAAAATGAATGAGGAACTGTACAGACCACAAAGTATCTCAAGTATCAAGTATCTCAGGGTTTTCTAATAAACTAAATGATTTACCGTAGTATCTACAAATAAGAGATAGAGAACTTCTAAAGGAGACCTACCGTATTCTGCTCTTCTACTGTGTATTCACCGGGTTTTCTTTCCTTTGGAAAGTCCCACAAGAGCTGCAGTTTTGGACTTTCTCTGTCCCGGTCGTCTAGACATCACAATTTGACCGTTGTCAAAGTCGCGCAAATCCTTACGCTTGCCCATTTTTTTCTGCTTCCAACACAAAAGGGTTCACCTGCTGCCTAATATATCCCACCCACTTCCAGGTGACATTGTCATGAGATATTGTAACTGTACCTATTGTGACAACGGCTGGCCGACTGGGTTAGAGCAACTCCAAACCCGAAAGTCTTGTGGGATGTTCCCAGTCTGGAGTGATCAGGTATTACTGAACGAGCGACTGGGTCATGGGTTAAGGTCAAGGCTCACTTATGCGCATAAGCATAATATTTATATATTTAATGTATAAATATAAGCTCTCAAGTACAAACAAATAGTAAATAAAGCCTAAGCTGAAGAGGAGAGGAAGTGAAAGAATAAGTGATGTCAGTCAAATCAGTCTTTGCTAATTCTCACTAGTTAAACCACAAAAGCAGGAAGGAAAAGGGGGCGGGGAGGTTTCAGTGGGTAAACAGCAAAAAAAAAAATTTTAAGTCTTATTCAAGTCTACTTAACCTCTTGAAACAAATCTTACTTGGTGCACCTTTCACCCATGCGCTCACAATGTTAGGCCACCCCACTCCCTGGGACACAGAATGAAGCTAGACAGTCTTGCATAGGAAGTGTACTCATTCTGAGGTGAATTATTTGATGCAAAAGCAGCCAAGAGGAAGCTGTAGTGGCCTGGGTCGTGAGTAAACTTCCTGCATGTGTTTCCTGTACGATCTGAAAAATGTAGTCCCATGCAAAGATGCAAGATTTCTCATAGCAGTACCAGTCACAGCTGGTGCTTTTTGAAAGAGGGCAAGGAGATCAGCAGTCCGCGAGTATAACAGATCATGCACTTATCACTCCCACCGACTCCTAGTGACCACCCCCCGCCCCGCCACCGAGTCCCAGTGACCACCCCCCTATACCCCCCG
>QMIH01000840.1:3755-13911 GCA_003987875.1 Clarias batrachus | reverse complement strand
CCACCGCCGACTCGCAGTGACCCCTTCTATGAGCTTCTATGAATATTTTCAATCCAGCTGCACTGTCCACTGAAAACAATTTGCATTAATGTAACAGACTGCATCATAGCAGTTACGTACCGAAACATGTGGTTTGCTAAAATGCTGAATTTTACTTTTTTTTCAATAGAGCATGTGAGCAGCACTGCAGAGCTTAGTCATCCTTGTGAAACTGTTAACCACTGTGTCATTCCACAGAACATTACTGACCATACAAATGAGGAACTGAGGACACAAGAGGACCCCACCCCCTGGGACACAGAATGAAGCTAGACAGGCTTGCACAGGAAGTGTACTCGTTCTGAGGTGAATGATTTGATGCAAAAGCAGCCAAGAGGAAGCTGTAGTGGCCTGGGTCGTGAGTAAACGTCCTGCGTGTGTTTCCTGAACGATCTGAAAAATGTAGTCCCATGCAAAGATGCAAGATTTCTCATAGCAGTACCAGCCACAGCTGGTGCTTTTTGAAAGAGGGCAAGCAGATCAGCAGTCCGCGAGTATAACAGATCATGCACTTGTCACTCCCACTGACTCCCAGTGGTGCTCCCCCAGCCCCACGGAGGGTGTCTCCCCCATAGCAAATGTGAAACCAACTCACATGAAGGAATAACTTACTCTTTGTCACGAGACAAGTAGTGTAGTGCGGGGTAAAATAAAGTGTTTCCATACTGTGCAGAAGGTCAGACTGATTTCTCTTTGCTTCTCCATTTCAGTTAAATGTTTTTTTATGACTTGACAAATTATGTTCTAGCGCTCATGACCAACTATGTTTAATTATCGATTTTGTCGATTTGTTGTTCCAGCCCTTCAAATCTCGAATGGCGGTGTGGCAGAAGAACTCAGCCTCATCTTGGGGCAATTTTTTTCTACACTCACCTGGCCGTTTCGTCCCAGTTCGAGTTCTACCAGAGCTACAGGGCTGTTGGACGTCTGCCCCCTGCTGGTAGCAGTCTGCAGGTCCACCCTCCAGCTCAACCCTCTCAGCGCAGTCTCCCAGCGGCTCTGCGCAAGCAGGCTCTCTCGCACACGGGCGCGGTGCCCCTTCCAGAAACGCGTCAAAGCCGCCGCCTGTTCCGAGGTCATCCCGCCACCGCCATGCTTACGCGTCTGAGCGGTCAGAAACGCCTCCAGCTGGGCCTGGTCCATATCTGCCACGGCTACAGACTGAGCACAAGACCAAGAAGAAGAAGAAGAGAGAGAGAGAGGGCTTTACAGATTTGGTTTATAAGAGAGATCATAAGTAGAACATAAGTAGAACATCCTACCAACAGTCAAACACAGTGGTGGGTGTGTGGCAAGAATTCTGCACTCTACCAGAAAATCCTGAAGGAAAATATCCAGCTATCAGTTTGTGACTTAATGGACTTGGTGAAGTGGAACACACACCAGTGTCTGAGTGGATTAAAAGATAAATAATTTTAAACAATTTTGCAAATAAAAATGTGGTAAAATTACTCCACAGTTATACATAGAATTTACTCATCATCAGTCTTCCTCAAACACAGAGTTATTCAGTTTAAAATTGTTCACCTTCACTGGTCAAACGTAAAACTGACAAAGATTAGAGAGGATTTTGATCCCACTTGTGACCGATGTAAGCAGGAACCAGCAACACTACTGCATATGTTCTGGACATGCCCAAAGCTAAACAATTTTTGGAGTTTRATTTTTGATACCTTGTCAAAAATATGCCAGATACCATTAGAACCATCCCCATTTATTGCACTTTTTGGTGTTGACCCAAGTGGTGCTCGTCTGAATGACACCAAGGCCAATATGATCGCCTTTAGCTCCCTTCTCGCTAGGAGACTGATCCTYGKTAAGTGGAAGGAGTCGTCACCACCAGGGGGCGCTCATTGGATTAAAGAGGTCTTGTACTTTCTTCACCTAGAAAAGATTTGCTACTCTATAAGGGGATCAACTCAGGAATTTTATGATGTCTGGCAACCATTTATAAAATGTTTTGAAAATATAGATGCAGATCAATTGGATCTGTAATAAAAGATTTKTTTTTTTAGTCTCTGTTTCTAATACTTCCTTCATTACATTTTCTGTTTGATGCGTAATTTATTTAATTTAATTTTCTTTCTTTTTTCTTTCTGCTGACTGGCTGTTTTTTTTTTAATTGTTGTTGTTTGATGGTTGTTGTTTTTAGTGTGGGTTGGGGGGAGGGGTATGGGTAGAAAAAAAATAGTGTACAATGTATGTATGTATATGTAACCTGTTTATATTTCCAATAAAAAAAAGACTTTGATCAAAAAAAAATTATTCCACAGTTGTGTTGTGAGAGGCTCGTTGTCCTGTTAAGACCTCCCCAAATGCAGAGGGAAAAAAAAGCATCACACTATGATGTCACTCAACATGATGCCACATAATGTTCCACACAGGAAGTATTTAGCCACTTTTCAGGATAAGTTTAAGACATCGTCTGATCTGCTGCACACTTTAATATATTAAAAATCCTCTTCGCAATTTTGCATCCTCAATGTCTTGAGATCATATGAAAATCCATCAGGTAACATTTTGCTAATGACCCAATATAACTGACTTCCTGTCGAGCTGAGCCCATGACATGCAATGCAAAAGTTGTTCAGCTCAATGAGCTCTAAAGATTTAATGGGTTACAAGTGTGTATAAGCCAAGCAGCACAATCTCATGCGAGGGCCCCATGCCACGCCCAAGGCGCAGCAGCTCAGACGTCCTAATGCCAGGAGATTCCAAACATTGTGCTGATTTTCATGAATTGAGCATGTTAAGACCCCAAAAACTCCAGATGCTTGAAAGAAAAATCATCCTTTCATCCTTAGAAAAACAAGAAGAATCATTGGACTGCTGTGATAGTGCTTGGGCCCTAATCAGGAAGGAGGGAAGATACGTTTCCAATGCACTGTAATTTAGGCCTCAGAGACACAAGTGGAATTAAAGAAAACTAAACACTGCCATCTAGAGGCTAATGGTTTCTTTTAAAGGCAATGTGTATACGCTGCTGTAACTGTAGCTAAATTGGATGGTTTAAACACGTCTCTCTTGAGCTTTAGAAGCTGAAAGACTTGCTATGATTGATGGAACAATCTACCGGAAAATCCCGAAGGAGATTGTCCAGGCATCAGTTTGTGACCTCAAACCCAAGCGGACAGCAGGACGATGACCCAAAACACACCAGCGAGTCCCCCTCTGAATGGCTCAGGATTATTCTGCACAGCCTGGAAGAGGTCATGTCTCGCAGCATCAGGGTTCCTGGTTCAATCCTGAACTCGGGTTACTGTCCGTGTGGAGTGTCGCATGTTCTCACTGCGTCTCGTCCCAAAAACATCATTATTAAGGAAGGTGGAAAAATTGCCTGCTACGCATACAGTGTATTCTCAGCTCGCGCCCAGCGTTCCCATGACATGTTCATGCACAAAGTGCTTACCAAAAATGGATGAATTAATAAATGTGATGAGAGTCAATGATGTCATTCTCACTATTTGGTGGAAAAGTTATTCAATCAGAGGAATTACACTGTAACCTCTGTACAGTAACCTTTTTTTTTTTAAGTCTAGGTACAATATTTTTTATTATGAAAATTTTTTTTTTTCATTTTATTCATGAATCTTGTAATTTATAACAAGATAAAAATATTTTATGTAATTTTACAATCTTTTTCCATCATGGTAACAAGTCATTTGAATATATTGTCTTATATACTTTATTTGAATGGCCAAGTTCTACATTCATAAATGTAAATTTTGTATTAAAAAAACCTCCTGAAATATCGTTGTTTCTCTGTGAAGTATAAAACTTTTTGAACTCTTTAAATCACTATCTATTAAATCACTGCTACTTATTTTCCCCCTTTTGTTTTAATTATTTATTTGTTTGCTAGTCTACTCTGTCTATAGTTATTTATTTATATATTTTTGCTAGTTAGTTAGCTTACACTGTATATCTTATATCTAGGACCCTCTTGTTTTCCTAAGGATTTTTTCCCCCACACTTTTGGGCTTTTTGGGTTTCTTAACATGCTCGAAAACTCATGAAAACAGGTTGGAATCTGCTGCCATCAGGATGCCCGAGAGTCTCGTGGCCCGGGGCCCTCAGGGGCCCCCAAACAAACTTTTACTGGATAGCTCATACACACTTGCACGTAGGCACACATTTAGAACTCATTGAGCCAAACATCTTTCACACTGCAGGTCCTGGGCTAAACTCAACAGGAGMCCGGTTATTTTGTGTCGTTCCCAAAAATGCACCCGATGGATTTTGATATACTCCTCCTAGGGAATTTAAAGGATCGCCACCAAACCGGGCCGATGTGATCTAAAGACATTGAGGATGCAAAATTGCGGAGGGATTTTTGATATCTCAAACGGGTCAGCCGTGATAATGCCTTAAATTTACACCCAAAAATGATTAATAAATAGTGTGATGCGTTTTTTCCAGCATCTGTGGCCTATTGTACACACATACACATCACAAATGTTATCACACTCGTACATCACACGCATACATACACACATTAAAATGTTAACACGCTCACAGACACACACACGCATGTACACACTAATACACACGCACGCACACACATATATATATATATATATATATATATATAGACATGCACACGCACACTTAACACACACACTAACGAACACACTTAGCAAATATTTAAGACCTAAATTGACATCAGCCCTATATAGTGTCTGAAATGTCCAAGTTGTGCAGTGCAGGATTTTTGTAGGTCTTAACACGCTCAAATATCACACAGGTTGTGCGGGGTGGCGCAGGGTGCTTGGGCCCATCATCGTTGCTAGCAAGTATATTAATTCTTTGTTATGTTAACTATGGATAGATAATTATATTCATATTTTTTACACCTGAATCTTGTAAATTACCCTTTTATTCTTTGAATATTGTATTCAAAATTGTTGTTATTAATGAATTCATGTAATCAGGGAAAAACTATTTATTATGAGTGTGTGTTTTGGTGTTTGGACTGGTCTTTAATTGTCAGCGCATTTTTTCATTCTTCAGCAAACAACACACAGATCTCTGTAGTTTAGCACAAACTGCTAACCCAGTTAGCTTCAGCCCTGCGGTTTATACCTTCAGAAGCCCCTTCATTTTGTCGTACAGCGCGCGGAACTCCTCCTGGGGTATACCGGGGTAAAGCTCCTCCTTCAGCAGCTCCTCCGTGATCTCCGAGTTCCCGTAATAAACCCTCTGCGCGATTCCGCTCAGTAACCCGCTCATCGCTTTCACAGCCTCCGCGTCCGCCATGTCGGCTTCCGACCGGAGAGTCATGTGACCCTGCCGCAAGGTCAGGTGATCGGAGCGTGGTTACGTCATGGCGCGCCGTGTTGTGATTGGACACGCCCCCTCGAGCTGGACGCTGGATGTTATAAATGCGCCCTTTCTTTCTTTCCTTTAGTCTTTCACGTGTTCCTGTTATTCTTTCCTCGTCCTTCTCTTCCTTTTCCATTTCTTCCACTGCATCTCTTCATCTCCGTCTTCTCCATTCATTTCCCTTTTCTAATTTATTCCCTTTGTCCTTTTTGCTTATTTTCTTTTTCTTTCTTCTTTCTTTTCCTTTTATTTCCTCGTTTTTCATATTCTCTCATTTTTTTCATATTCTCTTTCAAAAAAACTTTTTAATATCTACTGCTACTTCTTTGTTATGATTTAGGTCTATTTTATTTTCTTTGTATTCCTCTTATTCTTCATCTCCATAGTTTCTTTTTCCTTTTCTTCTTTGCATCACTCCATACTTCCTTTCTTTTATTCCCTTTTTTATTTATGTTCCTATTTTTGCTTGTCCATTATTTTTGTCTTATTTATATCTTATACATCTTTATTTATTTATAGCTCTTCTTTTTCTTTTTTTATTTAAATAACCTTTCTTCATCCTTCTTTCTTTCTCTCTTTCTTTATTTCTTCATTTATTTATTTTCATTATTTTTGCCTCTTTAACTTTCTCTGTTTTACCTCTTTCTCTTATTTTCCCTTTTCCTTCTTTTTTATCTATCTTTTTTAATTTTCCTTGTTAATTTTAATTTAATATTTCTTTAGTTCTTTATTTCTTCTTTCTTACTTTCTTTTTTTCTTTCCATAATTTTTTCTCCTTAACTTTGATTTATCTATATCTCATATTTTTCTTTTTACTTCTTTATATCTATCCATCTTTTCATTTTCTGATTTATTTCGTTTATGTATATTTATTTATTTATTTCCTTTCTTTCTTTCTTTCTTTCCATTATTTTCCTCTTTCTCTGTTGTATTTCTTTCTCTTCTTTTTCTTTTTTCTTCTTTATATCTATCTATTGTTTATTCTTTCTTTCTTTCTATTATTATTATGATGATTTGAGTTTTCACCATCACTATAAATCCTTCCTCATATGTTAATTGTTCATTCACTCTCCTGCCTGTGATCAGTGGCTCGCCATTTATGTTCATCTTATAACAATATAACTGTAATAGACCTGATGAGAGATGATTCAATGGGCATGAGACTAAATCACCTGACTCACTTTGTTACTCTCTCTCTCTCTCTCTCTCACTCTCTCTCTCTCTCTCTCTCTCTCTCTCTCTGTAATATGATTATGAGATACCATGTTAAGGTTTTTATGAGATTTTTTATCATCATCAGAGTAATAATGTTTCATCTTGCCAAAATGATTTGTAGCATGGCTTTACTTTTTACTAAATAAATACATTTTTACATTTTTATCTTTCTGTTCCAGCTCAAAGTGTTAACTCACATTATGATCACATAATAAATATAAACAGGACAAGTTACATAAAAACAACTGTTCCTGTGTAGTAGTCACACACTGAGAGCACACACACCTTTCCCTCTGTGTTTTATGAAGGAACCAAAGTCTAATGTAATGATAATTCAAGATCAGAGGCAGAAATGTGTTGCAGTATTAAGTCACAGCACCAGCTATAAATACCACAGCGTCATAAACACTACAGCGCTTACAGAGTGTGTGTAACACCTCGACTGGACCGTGATCAATTATAAAGCCTTTATAGAGTATATAAAACATGATAATTACAGTTGCTTTATTATCTGAATGATTATTTTTGATAGTGTTAAAGTAATCAGTACAACACCACACGGGCTTAAAGATGTAACATGTTATGGATGTGATTTAGTGCAGATCTGGTCTGTGTAATCACCTGAATACACAACACTTCATCATTTTCATACAGAATCACAACGCGCTAGTAATCTAATGTAAATAGTGTCTTCCTTCTCTTCTTTAGCTTCCCTGTCCTCCTCATTTTCCCCTTTTTCGCCTCCTCTTCTTTCCTCTCGTTCTCCTTCTTCTCCTTTTTTTCCTTTCCATTATTCTTCCTCTTTTCCTTTTAACACTATATATTTTTTCCTCTTTATACAGTATCTATCTATTTGTTTTCCCTGTTAATTTTTCTTTTTCTTTCTTTCTGTTCCTTTTCCTCGTTCACCTTATTTTCTTTTCCTTATTTATATCTATCCATTTCTTCATTTCTCTATTTATTTTTTCTCTTTCTTTCTTTCCTCTTCTACTTTTAAATCTTTCTTTTATTTTTTATTTTTTATTTTTTATAACTGTCCATTTGGCAACTCAGTGTTTACCTTCTTTCTTTCCATTATTTTTCCTCTTTCACTGTTTTTTGCTTTATATCTATCTGTTATTTTTCTTTTTTCTTCTTTACATCTTCTTTATAGTCCGGTTTCATGCAGAATTTCACGTTCACTCTTTGACTCTTTGTTCTAACTTACTGTCCGGAATGAAATCACACGTGGTCACAATAGCACCAGTTGCACAGCTCCTGATGTACACAGGACGATGTCTTTTGGCACACTGACTTATGAATATGACTGTGTGTGCAGCCTAGTACTGCCATCTGGTGGCCTGTTACGGAACTTAGTCCCCAAACACCTCCTACTTTTTTTTTTTAATCAAACGCCTGATAAATAATTGGAAAGAAACCAATGAGACTTGGGACTGGACCCAATGAGAGACCTCAGACCAATCTACTATCTATCAATAGCTCCACAATGAAGCTGTTAGGGTTAAAAAAAAAATGCATTTTAACACAAGGACTCGATATGTATTATGTCGAGCAAAAACTATTAAACAGATACACAACTGCTCTCAAGTAATCAGTAATACTCGACTGACTTCATGCGAAACATGCTGAAAGGGGTAAAGCTTTATGTATCATGTTGTGCATGTACAGTATGTGCTAGAAATATCAGCTCTAATAGAAATCACGTCTGTGTAATCACCTGTCACTGATGTGTAAATCCTTCATTCACTACTTTAAATGTAACTATAAACAGATAAAATAGATAAAATTATATTTGTATTTTTTAAAATGCTATATTATATTATATTATATTATATTATATTATATTATATTATATTATATTATATGAAAATATTTAGCAAATTGTAATGGTATACATTTTTTTTTTTAAAACGCTAGTATTGTGACTGGGAAACAATCATCTTTGATGTGCATCATCAAACCAATCCAGTGTTTATTACTAGCGTGATTATAAGTTTCTATTCCCTAAATCACACGCGCACCCTCGGTTCTACTGTAACGTTATCAATTTTACAGACCTTTGACCCTCACGTAGAGTCATTACTGTTTATGGCGAGCAGTGCACTAAGAGATGTGTGTGAGTGTGTGTGTGTGTGTGTGTGTGTGTGTGTGTGTGTGTGTGTGTGTGTGTGTGTGCCAGCCCAGGTGATCGTTCCCACCCTGTTCTTTTCCTTCACATCTCATCTCGTGCGAGGTTCACTCAGCACATCCTGAGACAGAGACAGAGGAGACGCTCCGGTGGACGATATGAACGCACTCTGCTCTGTCCTCACTCTGGCCTGCGTGTGTGTTCACGCCGCACAGGCCTCTATCGGTAAGTTACGAAAATATCAAGCAAATAATGCTACTACGCAACCTGATCAAATACCATGTACGATATCTTTTTCTGTAGTTAAGTTGTTTTTGTTAGATATGGATTTGATTGCGTAACATTTCATGAATAATAGTAAAATTGAATTTCTAAGTAAAGAGATCTCTTTATTCAGATTAAACCTGATCATTAATACAGGAAGCCATCTGTGGCTTCAACAACAACTAATACAATACAAGGGACGTTCAAGTCAAACTGGGATTGTGTACAGAGTAAAAACCCCTCCCTTTATTTCTCTATATACTGTAATCTCCTGATACACTAATGCCCTTATCCCAGTGTGTCACTAGTGCCTGGACACCATCACGGTAGAAAGTTTTCTCAGTACGGCAGAGCCGTGATAGGACCGCCTGTCTGATTCATGTCTGAAACCCCGGCCTCCCAGGAACTCCTTTAATGGCCCAACCATGTGGAAATGTCTTGGAGCGAGGTCAGGATTGTACAAGCGATGTGGCAATAACTCCTGTGCTTGATGTCATTGCCTCTATTCAGCAAAACTTTCATCCCGGTTTGAATTGAACGACCATCGTATATGGCGATAAGTTTTTCTATTAACGCTGGATACATTGTGTAAGGAATACGCACACTCTCAGAGATACTGGAAGCGTGCCAAACTAACTACCAGTCACAGGGTTTGACTTTTAACTAGGACATGGATTTTCAATCTGGACACTACGTGTAGTACCACCTACAGAAATGCACACTTCTACGCAACCGAATATTTGTAATGGAAAATATTTTTTAAAGTATAACAAATATTTACTGATTTTACCCTCAATATATATATATATATAACTTTCAGGTGTATGTAGGGTATTTTAAACAATTCCATATTTTACAGTTTGTTTTTTACAAATTACGTGTTAAATAGTCCTCAGATAATGGATTTTCATACCGTAATCTCTGTTTCACTCCTCTACCGAATATGCGGTTTCAGTGTCTACTGTATGTAAATGAAATACTTCTAAGCCACGCCCATCCACGAAACAGCAGGGGTGAATAACATGTCGGGATCTTCTTATCTGAGGTCAATTATGGGAAAAATCTAATTGGCATGTTTAAGCACCAACTAATACAACAATGGTAAAAAGGAAAAAAATCTGAGAGTTCTAAGCACACACACACACACACACACACACACACACACACACACACACACACACACACACT
>QMIH01000839.1:186209-213141 GCA_003987875.1 Clarias batrachus | reverse complement strand
AAGTTAAAATAGAAAGTACTCTATTAGGTTTATTATTATTATTATTATTATTATTATTATTCCATGGTCACCTTTCATTCTCTAGTACAATTACATTTAGGCATTCGGCAGACTCTCTAAATCAGAGGGGCTTACAAATCATCAGTCAAACACAGTTGGGAAGGTTTTTTTTGGGGGGTCTTGATTCGTTGTTTAAAAATTGTCAAAGACTCTGCTGTACAGACATCTAGAGGGAGTTCATTCCTCCACCTACAGTAGGTGCCAGGCCAGAAAAGAGTCTGAATGAATGTCTTCCTCGATCCCTGGAGACGAGCAATGCTGGAAAATCAAAGGGAATGTGGTGTGATGCGTGGTGTGATTAGAGTACAGCAGTACAGCAATCCAGTACACAGTGTTGGTTCTGCAGAGAGTATTTGGCCAGTGACATTGTATGCAAATACATACACGTCATCACGTCACACGACACTATTGAGTCGGTGCCCCTTTCCTTTTGCAGCTTCCACTCTTCTTGGAAGGCTTTCCACAAGATTTTGGAGAGCCCCTTCATTCTGTAGCGCACTTACAGTATGAGGTCAGGTACTGATGATGGATGAGAAGGCCTGGCTCGCAATCTCTGTTCCAGTTTATCCCAAAGGTGCTCGATGGAATGAGGTCAGGGCTCTGTGTTAGGGCAAGTCAAGTTCTTCCACACTGAACTCATCAAACCATGTCTTTATAGTCCTTGCTTTGTGTACTGGGCTACAGTCATGTTGGAATAAAAAAAGGGCCTTCAACTGTTGCCACAAAGTGTAGTGAAGTATAGCATGGTCCTGTCTTGTTATGCTGAAGCATTATGATTGACCTTCACTGGGTATAAGGGGCCTGATTAAAACACCTGAATTCAATACTTAACAGGTTTGGACAAATACTTTTGTCTATATTGTGTATTGAGACAAATGCTGGACTTGGAGACCCACAATGCAAAAGAGGGACACACACTTGGCTAGTTATCGATTATTGATTTTGGTATGATATTACCATGAAAAGCTGATCTTTTATAGCTAGTCTGTTTACAGGACTAAAGCTCTGCTGCAAAGCTTTCTATAGGTAGAGGCGAAGTAAGGAGTTAAACCCAACCGAGCTACTGTACTATCATTAGGTAATACTGATAGTGGGTAATACACAACGCTTCTTAACAAAGTGACAATGGTACAATACGTTGAAAGGAAATACATTTTGGCCTCCGCCGAAGCTTATTATAAAAATTTACGAAGTCGTAAAAAAGGGTGACGTTTTATCCTTTAATAAAAACCATTATAGCACACAACCTTCAGCAGATTTTGTAATGCGCTGGCGTTAACACCTGAGGTGTAAATTGATCCAAGGTGTATGCTTGAGAGTCATGCCTACAGTGTAGCAGAAGGTGTTAATGTAACACAGGTGATCTTGCTGAGAACATTTGTACCAACGAGCTTGATTAATGCATTAAAAGGGAAGAAACGACAAACTGGTCTGAACGCAGAGCGTCAGACGTAATGGACTGTATTTACAGCCTGAAGGGAAAAAAAACAGTTGGAGGGAAAAAAATATTGTCATGCTGTGAGGAAACACGCTGCTGGCTCATGCTGTGTGTTAATTATAACTACTGAAGTTTCAAATAATTAGGAAATTATTTCCATTATTATGAATGTAACAAATTGATTCAAATAACCAATATTACATTAGTATATAAAAATTTTTAAGTTACAGGAATTTCAGAGCTTGTTTTTTAACACCAGGAAAAAAAACATACCAGTAGGGCAAACATGATGTTAGAGCGCGCTCTGGTGGACGAGAGCTTGTTTTGCTGTTTATGTTTTTAAAAAATGTCTAAGAAATAAAAGCTTACACAACAATTTAAAAAAATAGACTTGCACTATGAACTGAAAAAAAATATTTCTAATTCATCAGCACGTCTACAAAATGGATGGACAGATACTTTGTACTGTATTAGTGTAAACCAGTGTGTGAACTGGATTTATTTTATTTTATTTGTATTCTTTGGTTGTTTTCTCCCATATCGCCGTATCAAAATGCACTTTTAAAAGCGTATATGTAGTCTTTCAGGAATGACTCTCATGTTTTAGGTCAAAATGAATCCACCATTTACAGATGTTTACGCCACCGCTTTTCTGCAGCACTTAAGCTAATTTATTGCAGGTGCAGCTATAGSATATGAACAAAAATGTATTCCGCAGCATTTCCAGAATATGAACTCTAGCTATAGGAATGCAAATCACACCGAACAGTACAGTACCTCTCTCTGTACTTGCAGTTTCCCTGAACAAGCACTATAGATCACTTAGAAACAAAAAAGCAAAGTAGATGGTTTTGTTTTTGCACCCTTTCTGATTGAGTTTTTTTTTATTTTATTTTTTTTTTTAAATCTAGAATGTAGAAAAGAAATCCAAACCTTTATATAACTTTTTAGAGGGAGTTTGACTGATACTGTATACATACAGTATAGTGGTATAATTTTTGTATAAGATAAATATAATCTGCTCATATCCTAAGCTCTATTAGCTAGTGATTAAGTTTCTGCTTAAATATTAAATATGTCATAATAAAAAGTTATTGAACTTTTTATATTTTCCTTATTGAAGCTTATTAATTAAATAACTGTGTATTTAGCAATGTATTAGGAGCCATGAAGCTTTAGATTCCTGATCAATTTATCTGGGATTCATTTCTCCCGGCTAAAACTCTAACAACTTGCTCATAACTCAGTAAGAAACATAACATCTTTAACTAGACTAGGTTATGATTTCCATTACTGGGAAGAAGAAAAAAAAAAGTCAAATTCCAGGTCCTGTTTTGAGAACCAGCGGTCTGACAGGGCTGAGGCGTTTTATTCTTAAAGGTCAGAGGAGTGGAGAGAATGACGCGCATCTGGTTTGTGTGTGTGTGTGTGTGTGTGTGGCATTCTCTCTGCTAATGCTGCAGGAATCTTAGCATGATGTTCAGCACAAGCGACCCGAAGAAGAGCAGAAAAATATCTCATTTCCTGTATACCAGTGATGTATTTTGCTCCCAACAGAATGAACCTAAAGTGCTTTTGTCCTATTAAGAGTACAATTTACTACTCCAATAATCATTCGAAAACTTCTGACAAAGTGGGTTGTTGGAGCAGAATAAACTCCGACTGCTTCATCAGTTCCAGTTTTTCCTGACAAATAATACTCTTAGTCGAAAAATACATTACTTTCTATCATTTTAGTGCAGGAATAATGGCTTCTCTACAGCTCGAATGATACTCCATACAATTGCACTTTAAATGACAAATCATTTAGCGCTGTGTCTCCTTAAAAAATAAATATATAAATAAAAATACCAAGGGCGTACAGAGTAGTTGTTTTCTGCTCTGTGGATTAGCCAGCCCTTTGTAGGGTCACTTCCAGAAGGCTGTTCTGGTAAGCACCCAGCGAAAACATGCCAGGAATCGCTACATCTTGAAGTCCGTCCAATGTTTGCTCTCTCCAGAGTTTGATTATAAAACAGCTCAGGCCACAAAAATGTTTTTTCACGGCTTCTCTCTACACAGAAACGCCCACAAGCTTCATGTGAAGCTCCAGAATCTAAGAACACAGTAGGGGGGGATAAAAACACAACCATACAGCTGGAGCACATCCACTCTGGACGGCGCCTTATTATAATAACAAAGATATATTTTATTAAGAAATACGAATCAAGTTGTGATCAGAGCCATCAAAGCACGTCATCTAAATAAATACTTGTATAAAGTGAAAGTAGAAGAGTTAGAAACTCTACAACAGCAACTCTTGTGAAAGGTTAGTTATAAAAACTCGCTCATTGAATGCGTTATCGTTTCTATCTCTCGGTGTGATGATAGGATGATCCTTATTGATGCTTATTAATGAAATAACTAAAAAGTTAGCTGTTTATTAGAGCCATGGAGCTTTGGGCACTGCTGTTGTTCTATGGTTAGTTTTACTCTCAGGAAATTGCTTCATATTAACATAATTACTGTTCATTGTTCCAATATGGCAGCGGTTCTCAAACCAAGGCATACAAGCAAACGTCACTGGCAATTTGGAAACATCAATTAGTCTAATCTGCATGTCTTTGGACTGTGGGAGGAAACCAGAGTACATGGAGGAAACCCACCAAGGACGCAGACCCCAGACAGGACTCGAACCCTCGACGTGCGAGACAACAGTGCAACCGATTATGCCACCGTGCCACTTTTAACACTAAATACTTACCTGTTAATGGACTGATTAGTTTACTCAGGTGACATGAAAAGCATTATAATCTGTAAACACAGGGTTGAGATCCACAGCATTACAGGAACGTCTGCAGGACTTCAGGTCACTCTGGAAGATCCTGTTTGTTTGTTTGTTGTGTCATTAACTTTTTACAGGTCCTAGAACATCAGTTCCAGTATAACAAAACACTTTGGCCAAATTAAGTTTTAAGTTTGAATTAGCCCTTTTTCATTATTAGTTGATATTAGTTGATCTTATCACAACTACAGTATATGACGTGGACTTTTATTCCTTCCTTCATGATGTTACTGATGATGCATCCTTCGTTAAGAAACCAAAAAACATTAATGTTATGTCTAACATAAGCTTAAGTTAGCTCCCTAACCTGGTAATAACTATTATAATAACTCAATACACATACAAGATATACACAAAAGCAGGTAGAATGTGATGACACAGACTAAGCCATGAATTCTCCTTGCTGTTCCCACCATCGCTGGAATTTAAATCAAGTCCTTGAGGACTTCTGATACTAAACAGTCCCGATGAACTGTATGTCCTGAAATATGATAACAGTATAATGTTAGATCAAAGTCGTGTAGTGCAGCACAGTGAGAAAGAAGCCAATATTGCTTCAAAATCTGGCAAGTAAAAGTCACAAGGAAAACCGTAACTTTAAGTACTTTCAAATTCTAGCAACCCAAAGCACTCGTGTCATCATTCAGCTTTTCCCGTTTTTCTTCCCCCTTTATCTTTCCGAAAATATCCTTCTTGGATCCATTCTTGGATCCTTCTTTTAACACTTAAAACCAATCTAATCTTAAAACAATTTCCGGTGAATTTCTATCCTAAGGGAACTCAATAAGATATTGTTTTTCATAAACTGAGCTCTGCTTGTTTTTTTTTTTTTCTTCTCCCCCCACTTTTATGTATAGTATTTCTTGCTGCAGAACCTGAGCTCTCCAAGAGCATGTCAGTGGTGCCAAAACTTTATGGTCAATGTTCCCTCTGCTACACAAATACTGTATCTGCCCTTAATCTTAATTTCACAAAAAAGTAAAATCACTGTAATTTGTTTTTTAAACATAAATTTTTATAGAAACTGTTCTGCATTTATACAAACTCCATATATTTCATACAAACACATATTTTTTGTACTCAAGCGTGTCCATGACGGTCCCACACACGTGTTCTATAAGTCTAATCTGATCAGGATCCATATTTTCTCTCCAGAGGTTAATTTTCGCAGGTGATATATCGCCTTCGTAGACTAAATGATACAGATTTGTGGATGTAGCAAACACAAGCTGGTTTAAGGCAGCTGGAGCGACAGGAACACCGATGAACCTGTGTATCTTTTCTGCACTGTCCTCCGGAAAGTTCACAATATCCTCAAATTTCACCTGAAGGTAGGTGTTTGGCGGTAAGTCGGTGGTCGCGCGGATGCTGGCAGAAGTGTGAGCGAGCCAGAGATGAGCCAGTATGAGCACCGGGTTAGCATCTGGCCGAGCGAGGATCTCACGTAAAGGCTGAAATGCAGCATCAAACTGAGTGCATGCCTGTCCTGTCCTATCGCTACCCTGATTCAAAATGTTCAGCAAGTGTTTCCGAATGTTTTTGCTGGCGTAAAGGCTCGGCTTGCTGTTGTACAACATGAGATAGATCCACGAACGGGGGTCACGCACTATCTGCACCGATCGCATCGAGCGTCCAATGACTTCTTGAACAAACGGGAGTTTTAAGGACCAGCTCCCGCTCCGAAGGTTCAGCACAGGACAGGCGTTCGGAAATTCCGACAAGTGCCGCCTCAGCTCTTTGATATATTCCACTTCTCTCGACGTAGACCTCCTATCTCCAGTCTCGCTCGTCTCCATCAGGAGCTTCCGCCTCTTGCGCGTTCCCCGAGCACTGCCCTTGTTCCCCGGTTCGACACTGCTCTTGTATAGCTGAACATTCTGCAGGTGCAGTTTGATGTTATGCAGCATCGAATGGAACCAGCCTTGAACGGCTCGAAACTTTCCATTCTGAGCATCTGCTCTGGACCACTCGCATGCGTCGGCGAAAGAGTCAGGAGAGAAACTGGTCTCTGGGACACGGATGTACGCGGAGGGGATACTGAGATACACAAAGTCGGAACTGTTGTCGAAAAGGGGTTGAAGGATCTCCGCTCCAGATCCAGGAAGGGAGGTGATGATCATGAATGGTAGAGGGTCCAGGCTGCGATCAAGAGACAAAGCAGATCGGGTGACGGCTTCCTCAGAGACGCGGAGATCCCTCCACATGATGCCGCACAGCACCTCCTGACAACGGTGAGATGTTACCAAGAGTTCCAGGACCCAGAATAGGAGCACTGAAATTACCGTGCAGCGGATAAGTTTACGAGATGAAATGTTGAACTTTCGTTTTAAGGTGAAAACTGCAATGGCAAAACACAAAACCCACACCGCAATGACATTGATCATAAAACCGAAGTTAAACGCGGAGTCTTTTTTCACCTGGCTGGGTAAAACCTGAACTCCCTGACCAAAATTTATTATCTTGTGTTTATTCTCGGCTTTTGCAAATCCTGCAAAGCCTAAGTAGGCGTGTCTGGCACCAATATCATTGTAGTTTGTTGCTATGGAAACGATAGTCTCTGTGTCATTCAAAGTAACTGAAAGTTTAACTCCATTTTTGCTGTTATCAACAAACCTGCAGTCTGATACTTTGACGAATGGGCCGTGCATTAGGTACGCCACCCTGCTGACTACGCTGTCCATAGGAAAGGTAACGTTTATAAACTGTGTCCACCTCTTTTTAAACTCTGCGACCTGCTCTACTTCTTGGATCCTGCCTACAGGACTGACTCCCTGACTGTCAAACCAAAACATCTCGTAATGGGCGTCCCAGACATCCATCAAAGCTCCGCTGTACTTATTCAAAGATCTGTGGGGAACATATCTCAGGTCGATGTCAAGATTGTGAAAAAAGGCACTAAACGATGTCAGGGGGGACTTTTCATGCTTTTCAACATGATCCAACACTAACAAGGTTTGCGAGTTGAGTAAAACCAGGGCTCGATAAACACTAATCAACTTCATGGCGGATGAATAAGCTGACGCAGCTTCACCACTAACAAACATAACGCCCTGATGTGAAGACGCCGCGATGACCTCACCAGCGCTGTCTCCTACTTCTTTCTCTCCCCATTTTAACCATTTGGAACATTCCCCTAGCTGCCCCTCCCACGGTGCATTGCAGTGACTAGTCGGGGAAGGTGCAAACACTAACACATTGTTAAGATAACTGTATTTTGGTCCATACAAAGCTTCCGAGACAAAAACTTGTCCGTTCGGAGCAAAAGTGAACGAGTTCTGATCCGGATGTTCATGACCCGGGTTAAAGTTCGTCCAGCCGTCGACCCAGGAATACGGCTTAGCATGGACGATGTCATACACGGCTCGCCCTCCCAACTTGCCAGATTTAAAAGACACAAAAGTGTTGTCCTGTCCTGCAGGCAACCCAGCGCCATACGTCACCACCCCCCAGTTTGAAAAAACATGCATGTCTGCTTGTTCAAAGTTGGGTGGCGGCTGAGGAGGGAGCTCTGCGTCGTACCAGATGAACTCCGTGTGTAGAGTAGCCCAACGCTGCGACACGGACGGCATCATGGGCCCATCTTTGGGCCGACACTTTCTGATCTGCTGCGCCAGCCAGTTCCCTGAGCCGTTCCTGAGCACGAATGTGTCCAGGAACACCAGCTGGCTTTCTGGCCCATAGAACCAGTTGTAGTTGGAATCTGCGATGCCGACGGTTCTTTGAAAACCAGGCAGYACGGTGGCATAGTAGAACATGAAGTGAGCTGTCAGCCAGTTGTTATGTTTGTTGTCGATTTCAAAATGGCGTGACGCTAAGAAAACGTACTGGGTGATGGATTTGGCTGTGTAGCTCCCGTACGCAACACCTTCGTCTAAGGAACCATCTACGATATGGTTCAAGAGAAACATGGTCTTTTCCATGTAGTTCACAGCTACCTGCTTCCACATCATGGTTTCACGGTCTCTGTGTACGCCAGTTACGATAGCTCCAGTMAGAATGGCGAGTATGTTTGTAGTCTGGTGGTTTTGTAAAAACTGCCGGCCCCAACCTCGATGCTTGGACAGTTCGTAAAGTTCCGCTGTGACAGCGCGTATCTTCTTAAGGTACTGAACTTTTCTCTGGCCGTCCAGATAGGTATAAATGAAGTCATAAGCTGTAGCGAAGCCAGTGAGTGAATGAGATATCGGGACCTCGTCATTTGGAGCGCTAGTCACCATCCAGTCAGGATATTCCGCCATACGATCCATGTATTTGATTAAATACTGGAACGCGGCGCCATCCTCAGGCTGGAGCAGGCAGTACAGCGCAAGCGGCGGAAGGTTGTTCCCGTAATTCTCGTTCCATTTCTTTGCAAACTCCTCATGGCTCATGGGCGGCAGGTAGACCATCGGGTTGTCGATCATGATTGTCACGGCATTCCGTATAACTTTGAATATATGTCCATGCGTCCCAGCAGCTTTCTTTTTCAGCCGGCGCACATCTGTCAGGTCAAAATAAAGGTTAGGGTGGACGTTCGATGGCATGTGAAATGCTCGCTCGGTGGTGGCGGTGGTGGTTGTGTTAGAGTCAGTGTCCGTATGGAAATCAGCTCGCTCGTCATGCTCACTGCCTGTGCCGTATTTGCCTGAAGGGTCAAATATCCCGGAGAAGGAAAATCCCAAATTCACAAGACACAGCAGAAGCGCAGACTTCGCTATGCATACAGCCATGATCTAAATCTACAAAACAGATGTTGGACTTTTTTTTTTCCTTTTTTTCTCTTCTTAAAAAAAAAAGAAAGAAAGAAATCCGTGCTTGTAATTTCTACTCACGTCCAGGACAATTCCAAGCCCAGGATACGGATCATGCTTTCAGGTAAGAAGARGAATTTCACACTCACTGTGGAATGCGTGTTTGCCAAGTTCTTGCGGTTGTTGAAGTTGAAGTCATACAGTACATAAGTTTCTGTGGTTAGAAAAAATGGCAGGTCTAAGCAGACCACGACCAAACCACCAGATTTACGAACATGTCCTTCATTTTAGATCATTGCAGACAAGGCACGGAAACCGTCCTGAGCTCTGCTTCTGAGAAGAACGCTTCTGCAATACATGCATCATCCATGACTGAACATGCCCATGTTCTTTTTTTTTTCTTATCTCTCTTGTTGAATCCTTTGCGTCTGACACCACAAGTCCTCCATTTTTCTTTGAGAATCTCCACCAGCTGTTATCTCCATGATGTCTGTAAAGAAATATCAGTGTTAAATCCTGTACAAAAGGCAAATATGCGCAGGTAAACTTCTCTTCTCTGAAGCAATCACGTTGCTGTTCTGCCTGCAGCTCTCTGCTCTCTCTCGCTCAGTAAGAGCTCGGTCTGCGCATGCGCGGCAACAAGTCCCCTTTATTCCGGCGTATAAACAAGCCCTGCTAAACCGCTATACCCCGCGCCCCTGAGGCGGATTTACACTCGAGGCGTGTCTGAACACGATTAACTGCTTCTAAAGAACAAAAAAGAAAAAAAATATCTTAAAATATGCGTCCTGGCATAAGAAAGACGAATGATCAGAAAAGACGAGTGATAACCGGAAGTTGCGTCCAGTCTAAATGTAAACTAATATTTAACAAACAAAACAAGATTCCTTAAACGAGCTCGTCATAAAAGAGAACGGGTTATTTTGTTCGTTTATTCGCTGTTATAATATGATTTCCTTCCCCCGTTATGGATCCTCCTTCTCATCATGGGCGCAGTTTATCTCCTGTCGATAGGGGGCGCGTGGACACCGGAAATGCAAAACATGTCCTCGTGACCTAAAGGTTTCTGATATTGATGATGATGATGATGATGATGATGATGATGATGATTCATATTATTGTTGTTGTTGAAAACAATATGTGTTAAATAGCACAATAATCAGCAAATAAAATCAAAACAGGGACAAGAAATACTATTTTCTTTTACATGTACAGTATATGCATCATCCATGCATGTGTTAACCATATAAGCTAAATATAACTAAATTTTTAAAAAGCTGATCAGCTCTAATGTCATTAAAGTGATATTATTATTTCAGCTTGAAGCCCTGTACYAATCTGTAAAATGTTCCTAGTTCAGAGCAAGATTTTGAATCTACTGTCATTTCAGCTTATTACAATCAATGGGAAAGAAAGTATAGAAAAGTTTATGTTTACTCCTTGTTTACACTAAGTTGTACTCCTTTGGTGGTCTGTCAAAATGGAAATTGTAGACTGGATAAAGATGAACTTTTGTCTTAAAATGACTCCAGTGAGTTAAAATTCACTTATACCACTTAAGCGCTGTTATTTCAGGCAAAGTGAAAATATGAAATAATCCAAGTAAAAATATTCAATTTATCTTTGCAGGTGTTTGTTTACATTGAGCAAGTAGCGCATTAGTAGCTTATTTTAAAGTATGTTATTATTAAATCCCACACATAACTGTTCATAACATCGCTTTTAGATTTCACTTATGGTGCAGGTTAAACTTCAGGCAGATATCTAAGTACTGCACAAGTTTCATTAAATTCTGTCCAGCCAGTTTTGTCTGATGCTGTGACAAAATCTGGCTGGACAGATGGACAGACAGACAGACAGACAGATAGATTTTCTGAGACTGGTTTTCTGGTCCTCCRGTATATGAAAGAGTGAGTTCTGAGTAGCAAAACCTTTCTATTATTTATACAGATTTATATAGATTTCCACCCTTATAAGTTCAGAGATATCTCTGCTCTATCCTAAATCCACACACAGGAACCTCTGTGTGTGTGTGTGTGTGTGTGTGTGTGTGTGTGTGTGTGTGTGTGTGTGTGTGTGTGTGTGTGTGTGTGTATAGTCATGCAACATAGTAATAATAAATGTTTTGAATACATTCTCAAGAGCCATATGTATAATGTGTCCAAATTATTTTAAAAAAGAAAGAAAGAAAGAAAAGTAGAGAGAGATTTTAAAAATAACACACATAGACAAAAAGAAAAAGTGCTAAAATTATAGTAATAGTATTTTTTTAATTCATAAAACTAGAAAGTGAAAACCTTTACCCACTACTAGAACAAAATTAACCAAGCCAAAAGAAATGAAATGTATAACCTAGCAAAATTGATGAGTGTTTTATTTTACCAGTTCCTTCCTTATTACTTCTGAAATCACTTAAAATACCATATTAGTAGTTAATAAATAAAAGCAAATATATATTTTTTAAAAATCATATCCTGACATACAGTAAAAGCGATCTAAGCACTCAAATAACACATATTTCCATTCTTAGCTTCCAAAACCAGCCTCCATCCTGTTTCCTATCCTCCATAATAAGTAGGTAGGTATACAACACAGACACACATACACTTTGTGTGAGGTATATACAGTATAATGAAACAGTATTTTTACAAACCACATCATAAGGTTAAAATAACAACACCATAAGAACAGTTTCGCTCTGAAGTGGCTAGTAAATTAGCAAGAGTGTTGTGAGCGAAAAAAGCAAAGCGGAACAGGAACTACCTCGCTGTGTGGTTGTTCCACAATGTTTAACAGAACTATAAATGGATTTGAAAAAAATTTTAAAGGATGATGTACCGTTCTTAAATAAAACATGCTAGTGTTTGGTAATTGTCTAGTTTTAAATGAAGGCCTGTGTTGCTTCATTACACCACCATGTCGTTGATTGTTTTCTTATATCACGATGACATTGCATGTTTTATTCCTTTCTGTAGTGGAGCATRATGACTAAAACCGTTACTTTCCTAAACGACCCCAGGAAAATGTACTGAACAATCTCACTAATATATTATTATTATTATTATTATTATTACTATTTGAACATAAATGATTAATGAATTTTAATATTCTAAACACACTGTTTCTCAGCCCTGTTGCTGCTTAACACAGATAATTAAACTAATTTTTCTAGCTAACAGCCCATTGCTGAGTCAGTGTGAGTGTGAGTGTGTGTGTTGGAGTAGAAAAAGCAGTAAAATATAATGTCAGTCGAGCACCAGGGCTGACAGCCACTGTCATGTTAATCTTTTTTCTTGGCTTCTGAGTGTTTCACTGCTGCTCTTTTCCTGTGAGTGACCGCAGGACGAGTGCCGTCTTCTGCTTTTTCATCATCCACACGCTCAGACGTGCAGATTCCCATGACGATGAATCCAATCACGACCAATGGCAAGGAAATAAGAAAACATGTACGGAAGGGAGCCGATGCGAAACTCGTCTGAGTGAGAGAGAGAGAGAGAGAAATCTTTTAGGAATTACACTGAAAGATAACATCTCTAACGTTTGTTCAGTGAGATGCATCTTTACTTCTCGTTCCTCGGTGATGCAGCGCTTTACCTTTAAAGCAGACGTTGCCCGATAATAAAGTCTCTTTATCTGCCGCAGGAACCCGTTCCCCCCGAGTAACTGAAAGGTATACATTTTCTGTTAAACAATAAGCCGGGAGAAGACTTTACTGAATAAGTAAAGTAGAAGTGATCAGACCTCAGATCTTCCAGTCAGGATGCTATTAAGGAACCGGAGAAAATCTTCAACGGTATCGACTGTAGATCCAGGGAGATAATATCCATCAATGGACATGTTCATCACGATAAGAGAAGGCAAGGGCAACTCGCTGAGGAATGAAAACTATATGAGTTCACAATTCACATACATAAAAATTCAAGTACATAAAAAATAATATTTGGAAAGAAAGAGGAAAGCTTGGCCACACAAAATGAGGTTCACATTCAGGATCTCCACTTAAGACTCTATGAGAATCCATATGTTGTGCTAAGACCTCCATCAGCCCTATCCATCACCTCCATTTTCCTTTGAAAACATCTGCATGTGCTTTGTGAGAGTTCTCAAATGGCAAATGAAGTTCCCTAGCCTCAGGAACTACTACTGTGAGACCAGACATTATACTGCTGTCTGGATCGGCCAAACAAGTTGTCCCAAAGGTCCAGCCTTTGACTGCCAGTGGGCCGGCTAGAGGGCGAGGTGCTTGCCAAGAGAGGTCTGCTGCTCAATCTCTGTGAAGAGGCCTCAGCATTCCAGACATCACAGGAGTCGAGACGCTAAGAGCCGTCCACTGGGACAGTAGCTAGCTAAACATCTGGGCACCACCTGTGGTTTGATCAGCCWTAGCTTGGTTGCCTGGAGGATGGTGTTTGATTTTGAAAGACATAAAACTGCTGGGGATTCCATGAAGTTCACAGATGATGTGTCATGAAGCATCAGCAGATGTTTTTACAGAGGATATATTGTGCTATGTGTTCAGGCCAGGGTCTTGACATCACTACCCTGTATTTTATGCAATCAGGCCACTAACTCTCTAATATTCCTTCATATAGTTCCAAACAATTCTACCAAATATACCAACAATTATATAATATTAAACTGGGAATTTATCCTCTCGTTCCCACTTAAATTTAAAATTCCACTTTTATAATCCATGCTTGATCACAAGAAATATCAGAAATCTTTTGCTTATACTTTTTGCTCAGCGTTAGCTCCCAGCACCGGGCTCATCCTGCTCACCCCATTATGATGCCATTGATGTAGTCGTTTCCATCCACGTAGCCAAACTGAAACTTCCTGTAATGCACACAGATGGAGATGTTCAGCAACCGTCATTTTATACCCGATTCTTCCATTATCTTGGCWGTAAATAATTACTTAAGTATACTCACGTGCTGTACGGGTCGCTGTATTCTCTGGCCACCTTTTCCACAAGGCTCTTAAACCTAAAAAGAGGAATTAACAGGAAATATGAGCAGTGAGCAGTACTGTGCAAAAGCCTTAGGCACATACAAATAAATACTGCAAAGCAAGAATGTCTTCAAAAAAAGAGGGGGGGGGACTATAAACCCCAGTAAACAGTAATTAAGTGTGACGCTTCGACAACTCTTTAGTCTCAGGTACAATTTGTGTTTTATAAGGAAATAAGTTTTACTGAGTATCCTGCAGAACCAAACACAGTTCTTCTAAGGAATTGGACTGTTGTACTTGCTTTTTTTTTGCATGCAAAATCCATCAGCTTTCCATTTTTTACTTTCCTTTAATTTATAATTTTGTTGTGGAATACTGATATTTGAAGATATGTTTTTATACTAACTCAATAATAGCCCCAACAGACTGTGGGCACGAGGCGGGGTACACCCTGGACAGGGTGCCAATCCATCACAGGGCACACATTAACACACACACTACGGGAAATTTGAGAACACCATTAGCCTAATCTGTTTCTCTGGACTGAGGGAGGAAACCCGTACATGCAAACTCCATGCAATTAGATCCAAGTCAGGATTCGAACCGCAACCCTGGAGGTGTGAAGGGGCAGTGCTAACCACTATGCCATTACATGGGAAAAAACATCCATAGGAAAAATGGTGTCTAAGACTTTTGCACAGTACTCTATATTTTCCAGAAATATTACTATTTTAGTAATGTTTAGTAAAAATGTGATCAAAAGTCAGATTTTTACCGAAAACTTTCTGGAGATGGATTTCTCTCATCCACGACCGCTACAGCTACAAGTTTAGCTGGAAAAAATTATGAGAAAGACAATAATGCATTATATATCTATTAAAAACCAGTCATATTAGCTACAATAGGCTTAAGTTTTAATTAAATTGTGTGTAAATGTTTCCACTACAAACTGAACTTAAATTCCTGACGAATCTGTAAAATTTGAAGAAAAAAAAAAACGTTAATTGTCTTGCGAATGTTGAGGAATGCCAATCAGCTATAAGCAATCAATAATTTGTTACCTTTTATGGGGTTTTGTGGGAGTCACTAACTGCAAATCAGCTGTACTGGGAAAAAATTATTCATTACTCATAGCTGATTGGCATTCCAATCAGCTATAAGCACCTCCAGCTCAGCCACCGCAGCTACCATGAACACTAAGCAACCCATACTCCTTATATAGGGTGTCATTACTTTTGCCTCAATTAAAAAGCTAGACTTTTTCTTCTCAATTCAAGCATTTTTTTCCGATCACTTTCTTTCAGTGGAACTGAAGTGAGTTTTATAAAAATTACTAACAATTTGTAGATGAATACGGCTATTAAATGTCTGCTCTCTCTGCAGTTGTGTGAAACGTGATTGCGTCGTGTTAGCATGTAATCGTACTTCGTTCGCCCATCTGGTACAAAGAGAAGCTGTCCATCAGGAAATAGCGAGGAAAACGTTCCCGGTCCACCCAGGAGGAAAGATTGCCATCGCGTATCTCTAGATGAAAGAAATGATAGAGGAATGAACGAGTAACAACTGAAAAAGATACAAATTTATGAATAAATCTGAAATTGCTTTCAAATACTTTTTTGCATTAATTAAGGTAGAAATTGCTTGATTTGAAAGTGTATTCATGGGAAATAAGTAAAAGCCCTTTCAAAAAATCCTGCTTCTATGAAAATACAAACATGCCCATAGGAGAATACATTTGCATACTGGAACCTCATTGGCTGTTTTATTTTATGAAGCAATAACACTCCCTTGTCACATGTTTAATACTAACTCATGATTAATATCTCTTGTTTTTTCAGACTTTAATGCATGTAGTAAAATTAATTCTTGGAGAAGTCATGGTTTATTCATGAACAATGTGATGTAAATTACAATGAGAATAATTTCACATGTAGGACAGAAATTAAATGCACGCTCTAACAACAACAACAACAACAACACTCTTAGCAGTGCAACTATCCAGCTAAAATTTGTTTTGAGGCTTTAGGCATTTTATTTTTTTTAAATGTGATCGCATTTAAAATTTGTTCAGTAGAAATATACTGTAATAATATTAATATTCCCTCAGGAAACAAATTTGATGTTTTACTTTTACGTTTTCAATAACAGTGTTCTAAGTGAAGGTTACAATTTAAATGTAAGAATTCAAATGTCCAATTTATTTTTTTAATTAGAGAATTTTTATATTATTATAAAAATACTGAAAGCTTAGTTTAAAAGAAAACTAGGGTTAGGGTTAGGGTTAACCCTAACCCTAACCCTAACCCTAACCCTAACCCTAACCCTAATTTTACAAAAAATATTTGTCCTAAGTCAACAATACATCATGTGGTTATTACTAATCAAACAGCATATAAAACATTATTGCTGTTATTTTAAGTAAATATCGAGGTTGTAAATTCGTCCCACAAGTCTGCAGACTGTGTTGTATGTCGAGACATCGCTAAGCATGATGGTCATAAGATGTAATGGATCTTATCGTGCTTTTCTTTATTACCAGCAGCGTTGAACCTGGCACGGATTAAAGTGGTGTGTTAAGTAAACGCCGTCTGATGACATTAACCACACAAGGAAACAGCTTTTTTAAGAAGCAGGATACTTTGTTTGAGTCAGTTGACTAAGAGGGTGGATGGTGGACACGCAGCCAGACGCAGCGTTCGTACAGTAAAGAATGAAGGTTGAGGTTATTTTTGTTTGTTTGTTTGTTTGTTTATTTGTTTGATTTTAAATAGCTTTAATGATATTGTAATATTGGAAATATTTCCATTTTAAAAAAGAGAGGACTCCTTGGATAGAGATTGTCAACGGATGATTAAAGGTATGTAAACTGAACTGCAACTATTAAAACACTGAACTAATAAAAATTTTAATAAAATGAAATTATAATAAAATTAATAAGTTTTGTCGCTTTGAATTGTTTTTCACAACACTTGATTTTTTAAATGCATGTTTAATATGACTTAGCGCATGTGGTCATTTATTTTTACATAAAAAGTTTTTTAAATAATTTATGTTCATTTTCTAAAAGATTGGTGCATCATTTTTTTTAATGATTTTTATGCAGGGTTTTATCACACGATTCAATTATTTTCACATGCTACTATTTTTTAACATTGAGCACATTTTTATATTTCACACCTTTTTTTTTGTTTATTTGCTCATACTGTGTCTTATACTTGTGGTCATGTGATCACTGCTTCCATAGTATAACCTGCTTACTTAAGGTCACATATAAATTTCCAGTGATTGTGTTCTACTCACGTTACACATGAAGATCTTTGGAAAGTGGACACGATTTTCCTGTATGCATTTATTAGACAGCGTGTGTGTGTGTGTGTGTGTGTGCGTGCGTGCGTGCGTGCGTGCGTGCGTGAGTGTGTGTGTGTGGGTGTGTGTGTGTGTGTGTGTGTGTGTGTGTCTGTGTGTCTGTGTGTGAGAGAGAAAATAAAAAAGTGTGTCTCAGTGTGTGTCTTAAGGGTTAATTATTGTGTCTTGACTTAATATTAGATTAAACACCTGTGGGAAAAAAAACAGGGCAGTCAAATAAGTCAAACTGGTTCTTCAGGACAGGGTTAATTATCGTCCTGTTCTTCTTCTTCTTCTCATTCTGTATTTGCTCTGCTAACACTCTTTAGACTGAGTAACCTGCTAACTAACGCTGTATCTCCTCAGGACATGAAGTTCTCTGTTTTGCTGAACGGGATCCTCCGTGTTAATGCGCGCCCCTGACGACGATCATGGACATCCTGAGCATCCACGTGGTGCCGACCTCATCTGACACGGCCGTGTTCCGTGTCCAGGCGCAGTGCTCCGATCACTTCCTGCTCAACTTCTGGCTCCACAAGGCGTTCTACGATAATGGTGATGTGCAGCAGACGAACGTGGTGATGCAGGAGGACAGCGCCGGCGTCGAGTTCGTCCTCAGGGTCCTCCATCGCTGCTCGCGTCTCCCTAACGACTACTACCTCAGCCCGTTCCTGGTCACGCTTTGCTTAGACGCTCTGGTTTTTCACTACCAGCTTCCTCCGCAGCCGAACTGGGATGGAACCATCCGAGAGGCGCTGAGAGGAAACCGGTTAGAGCTGACCCGCGACCGAACGCTTGCCTAAACCGACCCGTATGGATGTAAAGGTTCTGAAGGAGTTCTCACCATCGTAGACGTCATACAATCCGTCTTTAAACACCAGGACAGAGGGAACGTCTTGCAACGTGACTGCCTGAAATGGAAAACTTTTCTTTTAACTCAATTCAAAGAAAGAGCTTTATGTGGAGCGGGAATGTAGGAAGAACAAGGATAAGTTCACCTGAGGTACAACATCCACGGTGGCGGAGAAAAAGTAGTTGTGGATGACATATTCAGACGCCACTTTATAAAACTGACCCTGAATATAATAAAAAATATATTAATTAAAATAATAAACATTTATAATCTTTTTTCTCATTTGGAGGTCAAAACATTGGAAATGTTACATAATAATACCTTTTGATCATAATTATAACAACAGATACCAAAAGGTAATTTATTTTAACTTTCATGCTATCAGGCAAAACATGGTATTAGTCCTAAAAGTTTCTCAGAATTTTCAGATCGGATCATATAACACTATTTTTCATAATATTTAATGCTGCTTATCTCCCGATCCATACTTTTTATTTCTATTTTTATCAGATAAAAAGAAACACATTTCCATAATACGGTTTCATGCCCTTTTATGTCTGTAGTGTCTGTAACTTTTCTGAATTCAAATCTTCCAACAATCTTAACTGTTATTCAGATGAAACTTGGCCAATTTAGATTTCACATGAAAAGTGTGTTAATATTATTAAAATGCAAAATTATTAAGATATTGCAACTTGAATTTGAAATGGTTACGGACACTGCAGATTCTTTGTTTTTTAAGTTTTCACCAAAAACCGGAATGCTTTAATTTAAGCAACAATTTTTACAGGTCATATGCTTAAACTAATTTTTAGTATCAATACTCATAAAGAAATATGAATAATTTAGCATTTTAAACTATTATTGTTTAAAGCATTTTTGAGCACATATAAAATCATCTCTCCATCAACGCTGAAGTTAGCAACTTGAAATTTTTAGGGAAGCAAAACTTCCATGTTGCATAAACGACAGAAGTAGCCTCTTTGACGCACACATTTTCTGTATTATATGTATAACATAAAAACAGAAAGAAAAGTCAGCACCAATGCTGTGTTTTGTCTGTTTGTTTTCCAAGTGATTTAAAAAAAGATAGACCCTTATTTACTATCGTGAGTCAAAAGTTATCTGCACTCTAGTTATATTAAAACTTCTGTTGGTCTTATCAGCGCTTTTCGTTCGAGGCTCCCCTCTCCCCAGTCACTGCTGTGCAGGTGTGACAGTGTTACATCAGATCTTTTGTAACTGCGGTGCGCGCAAGAATGAACGCTCCACTTGTGATTTGCTCTAAAGAAGATCAGCGTGCAGTGATCTTTTTTGTACTTTTCTGTGGTCTGAGGGTGTACTTGCTGCTGAAACACCTCACAGATTCTTAAAGAGAATCGTTACTGATGACGAAACACAGATTCATCACTGCATGTCTGAGAGTAAACGACAGGGTATGATTGATGACCCTCAATCACCGAAAAAAAAGTTCAAAAGCCGACCATCACCTGGAAAATTCTTCAACGCTTACAGTTTTCTGTGATTCCTAAGGGCCAGAAGTATTGGAACATTATCTGGAAAAAGGGTCAACAATCAGCAGTGCTCGTTCCAGTGAGACGCTTATTGAAGAGCTGAAGACTAAACTTCAGATTAAACACAGAGGACTGATATCCGAGGGAGACGTGATCTCGTGTGACGATGCACGTCCGCACACTTCTGCCCGCACTGTCGACACTCTGAGGTGTTAAAGCTCCTCACTATAGTCCTGATCTCACTCCATCAGACTTTTTCACTAAATGCGTTTGATCCCCTGAAAGCAGAACTACGAGGACGAAGATTCACTTCTGATGAAGAAGTGAAGACCGCGGTGCATTCGCGGCTCAGCCTAAAACTCTTTTAAATGAGGGAATACGAAAGCTTATTGACAGATGGACAAAGTGAATTGAATGGCAAGAAGATTATCTCGAAAAAATGATGTTTRTCTTTTCTAAAAGTGAATTAAACAACAAATTCGACAGCCAGAGTGCAGATAATTTTTGGCTCAACCTTGTATGTTATGTTTTCCCTGAATTAGCTTCCTGCTTTCCAAATATGTTGCTTTCTAAATATTACTTATAATGTTTCTAATAGAGAGAAGGAGAGAGCGAGAGAGATGTACTACTGTATATATTATTATTTTATTGTATAATAATTTAAATCATAATGTTTAGACTAATGCATGACTGAATATTTTTTTAACTTATTCCTGTTTAATTTCAAGAAATATAACTACCTCAGTCGTACAGTACTTGCTTGATTTTTTTAAAAACCCAGACACAGAAAAATTATCATGTACTCTACGTATATACTGTATGTATACACACACATACGTTTACTTTAAAGGTGCGGTACAAAATGATTACGCAGTCCATTAAAGGCTTAATGAGGGCTGAGGGGCTYGTTATAAAATCGTTACTCTGCACAAGCCCTGGACAGCAATTAGTGACTGCAGAGCGATCGCTCATGTTGAACCGAATAATCAAGTCCAATTTGTTATAAGCAGGATCTAATGGAAGCCCTTGGAACGGTTTTCTGATACACAATTGTGATCATCTATAGAACGTTTGCAGAGGGCTTACCTTAAGAGGTGACCTCCCTCCGACGTAAACAAAGAGCAGCTGATGGCGGTTCAGGGCGTGCTGGAAGAGACGCTCGCTGGTCAGAGCTCGCACGGAGGGGCTGGACCAGACAGAAAGAGCGATTAGCATTGTGACACCTCTTATTCGTTACACACATGGCTTTAAAGACGTTATGTTGGGAATAAAGCACTCCGTGTCACGCTGTTATAGGATAATAATCAGCGACAGGGTGGTGTAATGAAGTAGAAATACTGTTAGCATGAACAGTAAACTATTTTTTTTTATCATAACAGCAAGTGTTTTATTCGATAGCGCTTTTTTTTTTTTGTTCCTGTCCTTATTTACAGTACCGCAGCTCAAAACAATCATGCTGCTCTATTTTTTTCATTCTTTCTCTTACTTCCAAGTCAAAATTGAAACGTACACTACTAGTCAAAAGTTTGTACTCCCATGGTCGTTCCTRATTTTTATTTCTTTCTACACTGTAAAACAAAGCTGAAGGMGTTTATCCAAAACAATTTTCTCCTCTGAACAGTTGATATTGAGATGTATATCTGCTACTTCTGCTCTGTAAAGCTTCATAACGGCACTAATCTGAGGTGCTGGTTGTTAATTGGTGATTTCTGAGGCTGGTGACTCTAAATGAACTTCTCCTCTGCAGCAGTAAGTTTTGGTCTTGCTTTCCTGGGAAGGTCTTCATGAGAGACAGTTTCATCATGGAGCTTGATGGGTTTTGCAAACGCACTCAACAATATTGTTCTCGCAAGAACTGTTCCAGAACAGCTGACCTTCATGTCTTTTAAAGTTCAGGTGTATTTAGTACAATTTGACTTTTCTTTCATCTGAACTAGTTTGTATGACTAATCAGATCTGGTACTGTATATAAGTATAGTTCATATTAAAGAAAAGAGGTCAATTTGTACTAAATACACCTTCAAGATATCAACTCAGTTTCACTTGGGGGGATTTCAGAAGCTTTATTTGCATCTGGGCTGAATTTTGCATGGAAGGAGGGTTGTGGAATTTGGCTTACATGATTGCAGAGCAGGAAAACTTATAACGACCGAGACCTATGCTAATGTTCTTACAGTATATGCAGCTCAATTGTGATGTAAGACAAACTCTACCTATTGTTTTAAATGTAATAATACTAATACAAAAAATTATGATGTAACCATATTGGAAAAGCCGTTGTCCTACTAATGTTCAAGAAACATCCTCTTAAGCAAAACTTTTATTAATGAATGAATGCTTTTCTTTTTTTCCTGTGTACTATTAAGTCAACTTGTTTTTTCTCCAGAATTCAGTTCCCAGAATGCACTGCACCTCACTGTCACAGTATTCACCTGCACCTGGTTATGTTTGATTAGTCAGAGTATTTAAAACCTGAGTTCGGTCTTCGCCATCTGTTATTGAAACTGTTGTGCTTCCTGATGGGTTTCACTGCTAATTTCTGTAACCATATACTAGCATTAGCATTTAGCCTGTATCCTAGCCACAGCCTAGTTCTCTTAGTTCTCTCTAGTTTTTTTTTTGTTTTGTTTTGTTTTTTTTTTTTTGGGGGGGGGGGGTATTTTTCTTTGTGCTTCAAAGCAAGATTACAAAAAATAACAAATCTGATTATTAAAAGTGTTAGCAGATACGATGCAGCTGTCAGAGCTGCTGTTCTTAATGTCTGTAACTAATGAGAGTAAAATAACATATACTTAATATTTGAGCAAATCCATACAAAAAATGTGGCATTAAATGTTCAGGAATGACTTTTTCACACACACACACTTCTGCGKATTGTTGTTCCAATAGTTATGGACCTCACTGTACATCTGTTTCGATTGACTAAACCTTACATTTGTACATTAAATAGTAAAGTCCAATGCTGTCAAACTACAAAGAAAAAATAGATGAAAATAAAGAGGAAGGAATAGAGGAAAATGTCAGCAATAACTGCTTATTTAACTTCAGATTTTTTCTAAAAATTTAATGTTAAATTCTTAATTAAAGCTTCTTAAGAACTGATTCAGACACGTCACATGCATGACGTGAAACTCTCTCATCTGTAATGACAGTTTATGCAAAATCGACACTTTTTTCGTTTATTTGTGACTCCGTCACGGTACGAGTGTAACGCTTTCTGCAGCTGTCTTTAAAATTCACAGGTTTTTGTAGAAAATCTGTAGTCTCTCCTAAAGGTTTGTCCATTTAGRTTCACATCCATAATGCTGATCAAAGGCTGTACATTTTCAGAATGTAAATGGATTACATGARTTTTGAGGATTTGTTTYCTTTCTGGCTGAAGAAACGACTTTAAAGTTACGCAAATAAATCCACTGACACGAAGCTCATTCTTGCTCCAATGCTTTTGCATTTTTTTCCTCATCACTGAGTCGAAATGTTGCATGCGTAACATCGAAACCTCCCATTTACAGCATGCGTGCTTCATGTTCACTCATGCGCTTTATGCTTATTGCATTTTAGTGGATTTGCAGTATCTCAACATCCCCCAGACACTTTACACAAAATRAATCGGCACCTTCCACTTCAATAACATTGTGCATAACTAAAGAACAAAGTATCAAAGATGATCTGTTAATCGATTGAATACATTTTATGGTGAAGAGGAAGACTGTACAGGGAATGACGGCTTAGAGGTTAGCGTTGTCCCCTAGGTTCGAATCTCACCTCTGGTCTGTGTGTGTATGTTTGGTGTCCATGTGCTTGGTGGGTTTCCTCCATGTACTCTGGTTTCCTTCAGTGGGCYTTGTTGGCTCAGTGGTAGGTTCCCCCCTCAAGCACGGGCAGAACTTGCAAACTCAACGTACACAGAGACGGGAATCGAACCCGGACCCTGGAGGTGCAAGGCGACAGAGCTAACCACTAAGCCACACTGCCGCCTGTATTATTTTACATTAGATGTAAAAGTACTAATCTGATGTATTAGGTACATTGTTTACAAATAATGCTTAATTAAAAATATTCCAAGCCTAAGGATGATTTGCAAAGATGATGAGAAAACCTATTTCAAGCGAAAGAACATTTTTAGCATGCATGAGTGTAAAAATGGATCTGAATATTTTTAAAAATATTTTTTAATATTTTGAATATTTTTTATTTTTAAAAAAATAAAATAAGAAAACAGTAATTTATATCCAGGAACAACAAAAACAAACAGAAAAAAACATTCTGAGTGATATTTATGTTTTTAAAAAGTACATCAATTTACCCGGAGACTCTGTTGGTGAATTCAAGGATGGCATCTTTTGTCCTCGGGCCGTTGTAGTGAAAATACTTATCTCCTTTTATACTTGTGGAGAGAAAAAAAAGTACATAAAAAATTATACAACAGTTATGGCGTGATAACCCTGTGCGATATTATCCATCATTGGACAGAAATAGCTCAGTTAGTTGCTCAAGAGTGCACAACAATGATATTGCAGAAGGTTTCTGTATGCAAATGTTCCTCTAACTCATTTGTAAATGTGTTTATATGTGTGAATGATCAATGTCTAAAAATAAACACCAGATGAGAGTTTCTGTGCGCTCCACAGCTAATCGTTTTCCTCCAGATTACAGGCTTTACTTATTAATCTCAATAGGAACGTAGAGGAATTACTATTTTGTCCATGTCGCAGCTTTTGCAGTGGAGGATGTTAGTGTATTTAAAATCTACTTTATATCTGTTTTTAAAAGGAAATAAGTGAAAGATGTGATTAAAAGAAATAATAATAATAATGATGATAATAATAATAATAATACATGATATGTTTTCTATCTAATCCTATCTTTCAGGCACTTACAAGATTATAGATGGATATCCACGGATATTAAATTCTGTAACAGCATCTAGAATAGAAAGAAAAAAAAGAAAGGAAAAGAAATAACACAGAGCTGGTGGCTTAATTTAACTCAGTTTGTTAATGAAGATTGTCATGACTACTTGTCAGAGATCTCTAGTGTACGTTATGTGCTGTGTGTGAGACAAAAATGAATATCAATATGTTTACTTGTTGTTTTTCAGAGAATTCCAGAAAACTTAATTTAATCAGGGTAGATTTTAAATACTATTTAAATACTAATAGACTTTAACATAATTAAAATGTGTGAACAAAATGTCATGATGGTACGGCGTCACTAACCAATAAGTGGTGACTTATGAGAAAGACGGCAGATAGTTCAGTATTCTGAAACTTAAAAAGAATTTAGATGGAAACATGCCCTAGCCTTCTCACTCTTCAGTCGGACTGGTATTACCGTGACCAAATTAGGATGAAAGTGGGCAGAGATAAGATATAATGTTAATTAATTACTGTCCGGGAACAATAGCGGTGTCACAGTGAGACACATACGAGGTTCTGTTTTTTTTTTTATTAACAGTAAAGGATTACAGGATGAAGCAGACTTGGTGAATCCGTGCCGAGGTTTAACACTAAGTTCCATATGGACTATACTGGTAAAGCTACCATAAATACTTATCCCAGTAGGAAACATAAAAGATCTGAAGATCTGTACGGTTTCATTTGAAAACATCCACTAAACATGTTGGAATGCACATCACACACACACACACACACACACATGAAAGAAACTCATTCAGTTAATTATTTATACATGGAGATTATAGACTGATATTATCTTTATGTTTAGAGTAAAGTACGTTGAGATTTGCTAGATGTAATTCAGACAAAATTAGCTTGCTAGCTAATTGTTTACTTTAAATGAAAACTAGTTATAATCTACAGTACATCATTAATATTACCTAATATTGTAAAAGTATGAGAGCCAACATACATTATGGCCTCATTTGTTTTGTATTAATTGATGGTTTAATTGTAAACTAATTATGACCCACATTAACTTTAATATTTTTTTCCATCCGTAACTTATAGTATTAAAGTCTAATATCACTAGATCAACATATTTTTATGCAGGACGGTGGCGTAGAGGTTAGCACTGTCACCCTGCACCTACAGGGTCTGGGTTCATTTCCCACTTCAGGTGCTTGGTGGCTTTCCTCTGTGTACTCTAGTTTCCTCCCACAGTCCAAATTCTTGTGGATTAGGCTAACTGGTGTTCCCAAATTGCCTGCAGTGTATAAGTGTCCAGGGTGTACCCTGCCTCATGCCCTAAGTCTCCTGGGATAGGGTCCAGGCCCCCCTGTGACCCTGTGCACAGGATAAGCCCTATAGATGGTTCATGAAAGGATTAACCTATTATTATTATTATTATTATTGGGACATAAAAATTTCAATATAAGCCTGAAACAAGAACATTGGGGCATGAGACAGGGTACATCCTGGACGGAGTACCAGGACACACACATAGCCTAACCTGCATGTTTTTGGACTGTGGYAGGAGAGTGGATTATTATTCTCATAGTTACAATATTTTGTTTGAAGGCTAGAAACTTTATTTTTTAATGTTACACAACATATGGCAGCTTTAAAAGAACCTCCATGACAGGAATGCYGTGTAAATGCAAACGAATCTCAGGCTGTTAATGAGAACGTTGACTGTCCATCTGGCGCTTAATCAGAAGGAGATTAATGTTGAGCAGGCGCATGCTGCTGAAGGGTTTAGACATTCTCACCTAATCTAATTAGACATTACAGACTAAGTTATAGACTGTCGTGGCACAACGTGATTGGTTGTCTGGGTTCAAGTCGTTCTGCATCTGATGTTTCACTTTTATTAACAGATTAAACACCGTTTCTACTTCTCCTGCATCAATACTATACTTCAGTGATTTTCATTGCAGTGTAATTGATGGACGGTGTTAAATGGGACTCACCGGTGTAGACAGTGGTGTCGATTTTGCCCACGTTGATGTGAGAGCCCTGACTCTTCAGCTCGGCCGCAGCGTCGTACCATACGGGCTCGAACGTCTTACAGTAATCACACCAGGGAGCATGAAACTGTAAAGCATATCAGATGAGAACATGTTCATGCTGCATGTACAATATAGCATGAAAAAGAAAACTGCTAGATGTGCACTTACTTCCACAAGCCAGGGCTCACTTTGACGCAGCTCATTAAATCTACAGAACCGGTTAAGAAAAAAACAAAGCAGGAAGCATTATATACTGTAAGGCTTTATAATGCATTATTTAAATAAATAAATAAATAAATAAATAAATA
>QMIH01000839.1:130383-182445 GCA_003987875.1 Clarias batrachus | reverse complement strand
TGCAATTCGGAGTTCAGATGTCTTCTTGAAAACTTTCATCTTGAAAGTCTAGCTGTTTATGGATGTTTTTTCGGAGGAAACGACTTGATCATGTCGTCCCCTGAAGTGCAATGGACTTAAACGAGGCGTCTGGCTCGAGAACAACTTTAACACAGACGACCAGGTAAGAGAAAATTGTATTTGCATGCATAATTGAGTTTAATTTCAGTACAGCACCTCTATATGAGTGTATATGAGGCTTGTGAACAGGACATGCACGCACGCGTGCTCGCACACACACACTGAAAGGAGTGATAGCGCAGTGTTTCTCTCCTTCACTTGTTGCATGTCTCTGGTTGTCAGGAGCACATGTCTGCAAGCCTGTGCACTTGCATTAATATGCACTTTGTATGCTCTGCAGTGTGTGTGCGTGTGCGCGCGCGCCTGTCTGTCTGTCTGTTTATGCAGTGCATCCACCTGGAGGCTAAAACACACATGCAGGTCTGGGTCTTCTGCTCACCAAGCATCATGCCTGGCTCTAATGAAAGTAAATGCCATTAATTTATCCATCATTTAAAGTAATTTATTTAGTTAAACTCATTCATTATGGCAATTATTTATAACATTACACCCCAAGGGCGGCACGGTGAAATGGTCCTTTAGCAGTCGAGTTGGCCTTTTGGGGAGGCGAGTTGGCTCTTTGGGGGTCGAGATGGCCATTTATTGGAGTTCGAGGTGGACGATTGAGGTTGGCTTTTGAGGGTTTGAGGTGAGCTTTTGGGGGGTTTTGAGATGGCTTTTTGGGGGGGTTGAGTTGGCATTTTGGAGGTCAAGAGAGCCTTTTATTTTGTATTATTTATTAGTTCATTTATTTACACAAAATTAATGATTTAATTAGAGTCAATTCATTGTGCCAAAAAKKTTAATGTTACTCCCCAAGGGCAGCATCGTGGCTTAGTGGTTAACCCTGTTGCCTTGCACCTCCAGGGTGAGGGTTCGATTCCTGCCATGGGGTGTTTACTTGGAGCTTACATGTTTTCCCCTTGTTTGATGGGTTTCCTCTAGGTACTCTGGTTTCCTCTCACAGTCCAAAGACATGTTCATTAGGCAAATTGGCATTCCCAAATGGCCTGTAGTGTGCGAGTGTGTAAATGTGTGAGTGTATGTGTATTCCCCGCGATGGATTGGTACCCCATCCATCCGGGGCAGTGTTTTTCCACACATAGTGTATACTTGGGCAGGCAGCCCAAGTATATTTGCAGACCCTTTATATGTATATATTAAAAATCTGTCTATCTTCTATCTGTGGTCGATTAATTAGTAGTGGACAGTTTGCTCTATTCACGCTAGCAAAATAAACTGGTTCAGGATCGATAGCGGTGTACTGAGAGGAAGCAAATGCAGCGGATGTGAACTGGTGTTAAAAGCATGGCATACTGACGATTGCCGAAAAACTTACAACAACTGCAGTTCAGAGTGCTGGGTTATGTGCCTTTGTATCCGCTTGTTGAGGGTTGAGTTATGGTGGAGTTACACCATAAGGTTAGAGTAGAGAAGAGAAAAGTTGTCTTCCTAAGGGTTGAGTTGGCCCTTGAATCAGCGTGCTCAGCTTCGCATTTACTGTAACTATTCTGTAGTGAGTGACCCTCTTGATCCTAACACTTTGCATGTTTTTTGTTTCAGTAATGTGATCTCGGTATCATTGGAAAGCTCTTTCATGTGCTGTTTGTTGATTCCAGAAAGAAATGAATAGTTCTGTATAATGTAGCTGTTCACTGTCCAGGAATTTTGGAACTTTTCAGGGTTGAGTTTGACATTTGAAATGATGAGTTGAGCGTTTGACAGTTGGCCTGGTGCTTGATCTGGCTCTGAAATAGCTCAGTTTGCACTTTTGAGGGTTGAGTTTCCCTTTTTAAGTAAAGGCTGTGAGGTTTGAGTTGGTACAGATGGACGAGTTGGTCTTTTGGAGGTCAAGATTGCTTTTAGGGAGTTGAGTTTGCTTTTTCTGGGGGTCAAGATGGCTCTTTTTGGGCTTTTTAAAGGACTAYAATAGAAGCTGTCTGGACCCCCTAAGGGGCCTGTCTTAGGCCCTTTTGGGGTTTGAGGAAGGCCCCTTTTGTTGTCCTTTAGAACACTGATAAGGCCTGTACTAGTGTTGATTTTGCACTGAAGGTGTTAAGTGTAGAGATGTTACAGCACTAGGTTAGAGTGTCAGTTTGGCAGTTCTACATTGTCAAGCTGGCGTTTCGTGTTAGAGTGGCTCTCACAGTGATGAACTGACCGCCGATGTGTTGAGTTTCCTCGTTACTGTGTTAAATTTAGCTTTCGTATCTTTGGAGCAATTCGCCTGGGTAAGGGTGGGATGGGATGAATTCACTGTAACGTCGAGTTTGATTATATAAGTCCAAATGGATACTCATGAGCACAGAGAGTTAATTTATCACATTAAGTGTTGATTTAACACCTTGGAATGATATTCCAGCCGGGATGCTTTTCAGTTCTCCACCCTCACAATGTGTGAACTCATTCTGATTGTCACTAATTCCTACTAGTGCTTACACTGTGCCTTGGTAGGGTTTATCCTTKCATCATTGGTCCCTGTATGCAAAATACACTTTTTTTTTGCCGATGATTTGGTTTTGAAAGTGACCTGAAGCTTTTCTGAGATCTCTGATCTGGGGAATGTCAGGTATGCAATTGTTCAACCTTAGTCCTAAAACAAACACACCTGTAGCCTTCAGCAAGTGTCTGAGAATGCTGTGGAGTGATGTTTAAAGTTTTTTTGATGTTCAGAGGACATCTTYAGCGGTTTCTTTGGCTGCTAGTTGCTGAAGCCTTGATTTGAAGAAGTGGCTGAACAAAAACATGTCCGGTTTCTTATATAGTGCTCAAAGTGTTTCGCTAGTATTGAAATTATAATTTGTAATATAATATAGACTATGTTATAGTATAGACTATATAATTAGACTTTTATTAGAACACATTAATTTGATTGAGTCACCGAGGCATCGAAGACAATACGCTGCTCAGAGTGCGTATCATGCTCTCTGCATGGAACGAGCATGCTCAAGCTAATCAGCATTTTTTAAATTATTTTTTTTAAACGATCTTTATCGTGAAGACGAGGTCTGAATCAACGGGCGCTGTAATGCTCACAGACATTTGTGTTGTTGTGTCACAAGGGTTCAGAGTGTCTGTCTGTTATCAGCTTACTATCTTACAACAACTCRTATGTTTTCTTTAGTATACAAAGCAGGCTAGCTCGTAAAAATAAAGTGTAGTAATTCTGACAAACTGTCCAGCATCATCTCAGCTTAGGGCCTTCATTCCCATACCGGTTCATTTTTTTTGCACAGACACTAAAATKTTTCTTTGCAGAGAACCTTGACATCTATTTACTTCATAAGGTACATCTGATAAACTGCTTGTTAACACAAATATCTAATCAGTCAATCACATGGAGGCACCTCAATGCGTTCAGGCATGTAGACCTGGTCAAGACAATCTCTGGAAGTTCAAACAGAGCATCAGAACTGCCACACCCAGTGTGGGCAGTTTTCTGGGTTAAAATGACTTGTTGATTCCAGAGATCATAGGAGTATGGTGGTTAAAAGCAATGATGAAGAGCATCTCTTAACAAACAACACATCAAATCCTGAAGCAGGACGTTTCACAGCAGCAGCAGACTACACTGGGTGTTGCTCCTAAAATTTTTTCACCAAAATCAGAAAATTTAAGATTGGAAAAACGCCACCTGGTCTGATGAGTCTCAAATTCTGCTGTATTATTCGGATTGTCGGGACAGAATTTGGCTTAAACAACATGAAAGCATGGATCCATCCAGCCTTGGATCAGCAGTTCAGGCTGGTGGTGGTGATGTAATAGTGTGGGGGAGATGTTCTTGCCACACTTTGGGCAATTAAGTATGGTTTAAACACCACAGCCTACCACGTCCATCCCTTTATGACCACACGCCATGTCAAAGATAAACTCATCTCAAAATGGTTTCTTGAACATGACAATGAGGTCAATGTACTCRCATGGGCTACGCAGTCACCAGCTCTCACATTATAAAGACCTTTACCAAGTGCACGCATAAGAATAAATGATTTTATACGTACTGTAGTTGTTCAAGTAGCTTTAAAAACATGTGTTTCATGTGCAGTGTTTGTTTATTGWTCTCCATTTTGTCGGTTTAGATATCAATAACACCATATTTGTGCAGTGCTTTAGCTTTGTCCTTTGGTTCAGTTTAGTGCCTCAAACCTCAAAAAAGAAAACCACACACATATCACATTTGATTCACTTCCTGAGTCAAGTCATATTCTTGAATCAGAAGTGTCCATCATTGCAGTGTTCCTTCTGTTCAAATAACTTAAAACACTATACGTATGGAAGGCTTTAAAACAGGGTTGTTTTACATCCACAGCGGACCACGACTCTGTACCTGAGGAACGCCTGTGGTTTTCTCTTAGTAATTAGCTCAAAATTTAATTCAAGTTAGTTGCATTGGCACATCTAAATACATCATGTTCATCTGTTGAATTTGTGGAAATGCAGACTGATTCTTAAAAATCCTGCCTGGAGAACTGAACCCATGCTGATGAAAAATACGAGTGAGATGCCTGATTAAATATAGACTCTAAAGTGTTGTTCCAGCTGCACCGTCGACGCTCGTCTCGGCTCCYCCATCCGCGCAGAATACGGAAGATTCCACATCAGAGACGAAAAGACTTCAGCGTCCGTGAGGAACAGCTGGAGGAATGCTGGCCACCTTACCGTTTCTGRTCCTAAATCGGGGTGCGGTGCACAACCTCCTGAGAGAGAAGCTAGTGTTTACGTCCTGGCAAAGCTACACAGCATGTCATTTTAATTCTTTTCTTTCTTTCTTTCTTTCTGTTTATACTTAAACACTTGCAGAGTTACAGTTTATTGTATATGTCCACTTAGGTTTAAGATAATTGTGGGGAAGTGAGAATTTTTTTTAAGGAACTGTTTGTAGAGATGGGGGGGGGGAGAAATCATATCAGTTATCGTGATTTTTTTTTTCACGCATCATTTCATGCATGCATCACCATGCTGACTTCAAAATCTTTTTTTTTCTTTATATATAAAATTGTTGCAGTTACACTACAATCCTTCAGGGGGTGTGCTCTAAACTGTTCACGCAGCAAGTAAATTACTTACTACGTTTATTTTGAACCGTAACAAAATTAGTTTAATAACATTTTTTGCAAAAAATGTCACCATGTATCTTTCGCCTATAAGATTTAAATTGTAAACCACAGGCATGAGTCAATTCTGTCTTCTTCAAACCAAGAACCAAAACTTGGTTGGTTCGATAACTTTTGTGTTTTGTTTTGTTAACAGGCATCAGGGATCGAGTCAAGGTCCACTTCAGTTACATATTTAACCTGTCTTGTTACATGCTTTTATCTGTCGGTTGTCATTCTCTGGTGATGACAACCAGCGTGACACAATGGTCATGCTGCCCTTTTTGTTAATCAGTGTCGCAGAGAAAAAGTTTTTTCAAGTTGCAAGTTCAGAAGGAATTTGTTCTACCAGTCAAGCCACCTTCTGGTATCAGTGATGCGTGATGTACAKTATTGCCACTTTGTAGGAGGATAATCAGTCTTTAAATCAATGTTTATCTGAGCACAAAGCTGTGAGCTCCATGTCCAGGCAAACACCTCAAACTCGAGACGGCTATAATCAATCTGCAAATACGGAGGGAGCAAAGTTTACGTTTTTGGGTCCAGAAACGAGCTCTTTGTGCTGTGGTTTGTTTTCCACATCAGTCCATGTTGCCACATAGTTCATCCCTGTGTTTCTGAGCAAACAATCCTGCTTACAATTGCAGGAAATGTCAGTGTTCTTTCCAAATGTATTAATATTTTTACATAATTCTGATTGTATTACATAAATAGGCACGTGAGAGAAAAAACAATGACTTGTAATATTTTTAGTAGATAAGCTGTGTGTGTGTGTGGGGCTTTCACATCATCATTATATATAATAATGCAATTTAGATGAACCAACAATTACCATGACGACGAACGATACCATTGTCTTTTCTGATTTTATTTATTTTTTTAAAGGTCTGCGGAGGACAGTCCCACCCTGGAAAATGTGAAAGTCTGATTAAAGACTCGTCCACCACATCAGTCGTGCAGCAATAGCAATGGAGAGGAGCAAGCGCAACTCCATTGCCGGGTTCCCCAGRCGGCCTGATCGGCTGGAGGACCTGGACGGAGGAGTGTTTGAGGCAGAGACAGGCCCCGCCCAGCTGGACAGGGTGTGTCCTTCTTCCTACCGCGCCCTCATCAGTGCCTTCTCCTGCCTGACGCGCCTTGATGACTTCATATGCGAACGCATCGGCTCCGGCTTCTTCTCAGAGGTCTATAAGGTAACAGGTTTGTTTAATCAATGGTATGATCAAAAGTCTACGGTACTTCTGAAAGGTCCGGTTTTATAACTGTAAACGGACCTTGAACTGATCCCTGCGATACACCAGCACTAAGATGACAAGTGTCCACTTTCGGTTTATTTCGGTTTATGTCTCCCCCCCCCATCTAATCAACTTCAAGAGAAAAAAAAGAGGTGCTGGTAAAGAAATAATGACACCGTATTTGACAATCGAATAGTTCTTTAATAAATATAAAACCACAGCAAACTGCTCTGTGGTGGCTGTAGGAGGATGTTCACTTTATCCCTGCACCCTTTGATTGATTATTTTCTTATAGCAGCAGATTTTCAGAGATTTAGATCCAGAGTTAAGAAATCTCAGTCTAGATAATTTTTTTTCTGTTTAAAAATTATATTGTCAAAAAACCTGAACTCTGATTTCTTTTGAATTCGTTTGCACGAATTGCTCTGATGCAATACCCTGCAAGCGTCCTGCATAGTTGGGGTGATGGGTTTTGGGCACGCAGAGCTGCTCGTTTGCTCACATCAAACCATCCGTGAAGATCAATCCCTCTGTCACATCGAATGTAGCAGACACTGTTGGAATGGTGATGCTCGTTGGACGTAGCCGCCAGTGTTTTATGCTTCAGTGGGCAAGACAGGATGTAGGACTGACAACATGGTGTATTCATGTTGAAGATCATTTAAGACAATCAGGAATTCTGACAGAGATGGGTTCTCCAACGTTGTAGAGATAAAGTCATGCTTTAGACTGGTTCTGATCAGACTAACTCGTGACTAGGCTTTCCCAGGCTCAGGTACTGTATCTACATCCCTAACAACGGTGTACATGTCTGCCTGATGATTTCCCATTGCTCTCCAGGGTACCTTTTATGAACGCGTTATCTACTAGGAGCAAACAGCATACCACGGGCCACCAGTCACATTCTTTCTTGTCACAAGCTAGAAAATTGAGCCGATTAACGGATGAATAGATCTGGATAGATAACCGGTTTAATCGCAGATCTTCTAAGATCTGCATGATTTTTCAAATAAGCTGTGAAACTGATGTCCGTAGTTGGATGATTGGTTTCAGAGCGCATTTGAATTTGTCTCCATGGCTGAAAGGTTTCCTAGGAAAGGCAAGTAGAAAGGTTTCACTGGAGGTTTAAACAGATGGCCTGTGTAGACAGGTTTTGTACAGATATCTATTGTAGAGGCATTTGAATATCCTCATCGTAGGAAGAGTTCGCTAGGTCTTTTAAGCGCCGGTATTTGAAAGAGCAACACAATGTTAAAAAAATAAACAAACAAAAACAATAAAACAAACTTTTGTGCAGATATCAGCACTAAACCTAGAGGTATACGTTGGGACCAATAGGTTAATGGAGGAAGGATGGGTTTTAAAGGAGGAGTTGGTGATCTTTACTTCAGTACACCTTTTACAAAATTAATAATACCTCACAGTCTGCTAGCTGTCTGTTAGCCTGAAAGAAAACGTGGTGTTCAGACACAGCCCGCTTTGAAAATGGGAAACAAATGGGAGTACAAATACCTCTTTTCCACTGTCTGGTTCTAGTACCAGTTCAGAGCCGGATCAAATGCAATGCGAGTCGTCTGAGAGCTGGATTTGTTTGTTCCATGGGCTAGAGAGTCAGAGGGTCACGTCATTAAGTCACTGTATACACCCATGTACGTCCCTACTCTTCTGGCAATACTAGCGGTGACCCTAGCAGCAAAAAAATGCTAGCGGCATCCACAACAACCTCAACAAAGCTTTGCGAACAGTTTTTGTCATTACTAGAAAGCATTTGAGTTGCCCAGTACATTTTTAAAGATGGCGGTCACAAACCTTTAGTTTGTCATGATCAGTATTACTTTTTAAAGTAACTAATTACATTACAAAATGACAGTCTTCAAAAAGTATTTGCGTTACTTTCTGATAAAAGTAACTAGTTCGAGTACTTTTCCACTGCAGAAAATGAAAACTCCTTTGTGCCTACTCATGCATGTTGTTTTAGTCAAGACCTTTATAATTATTCTACCATCATCACTTAGCGAAGTTTGGCCCATAATCTGTTAACTACTAATACCCCTATCTCATCTATGCAGTTTTGCGCGGTGGCCGTAAGTACAGTTCATCCTGATTCACTGCGAGTTTCGGCACTGTGATTAGGTTTCCATGTTTCCGCGCGGCAGTCCACGCATAGTCAAACCGCATAGGTGAGTTAGGGGTATAACAGCAGGAATAAAGGGGGGGTGGGGGGTTAATCGGGGGCGGGGCTTGTAGGACAACTTCCTTTCTCTCACACTAATGGATTGGGAATGACTGCTGTCTGGCTCACGAATAACATTAATAAAAATAACACCAAATAAAATCTGTCTGCTGAAAAGGGAAGAGAATGCAATTGCAAGTCCTTATGGAACTTGCAAATCTCATGGCAGTCTTCGAAAAGTAGGCTTGGGTTAGAGAACACAGCATGAAGGAACTGTTTATTACGTTTGGTTAAGGACAGCAAGAAGTTTTTTTGTTCAACATAACAAATTTCAGCTAATCAACGCTAATCTCCAATTCAGTTTTATTTATGTAGCGCTTTTAACTGTCATTGTTGCAAAGCAGTTTTACAGAATTAAAACTATAGCAGAGATTGATCTGCACTCAGTGTTAGTGTGTGTTAGGAGGCTGGAAGCTCATTAAAACATGAGTGGTGTTTTTTTAGTTAATATGAAGTCCACAATTAAAGGATTTGTTTTTGTAGCGTATCTGAAAGGACCATTTAGTGCTCGTGTACCATTTTGTCCAGACAGGTGCTTAGGGGAGAGGGATTGTCTGGGCCTGCGTTTTAACCAGACTGCCCACTCTGTAGGTGGGCTGTAGATCAGCATGAGGAGATTACACACGGCCATCTGACTCCGCGTGTCCTCTCCTCGGATCCAGAATCGGGTCCAGACCTTTTCATGGACGCTATGCAGATTTTGTAGTTGTTCAATTTTCCAAAATTGTATGTGGCTTGGGTCACTTGAAAGGAGACTAGAAATGAGTCAACAGGATGGTCGGATGACCTCTTACTACACAGACGTTGCTTCGTTTCCTACAACGTCATGACTCTGAAGTGTTTTATTCCTCCTACATGACAGGAAATCACCAGAAAACTCTAACTCATGCTATTTTAAAAATTCATTATTTTAAGTTTGTGTTACAAGSTTCTGATGCTGGAGACTCATGGCTTTCAGCGTCTGAATTGTTACTGTAGAACCAACAGCACTTTAGGACGAGTGAGCGCTTCTGCTAGAGCGAACCAATCAGATTTGACAATTCAACAACAGAAATAACTTTGGACTGTGTAGTTAAAGCATTGGCCCACCAGTGCGCTTGTACTTTTTATGAAACTTCACCTCAGGTTCTCGGCAGTAGCGTTGACGTAACAGCATCGCGTTACGTCAATTGCATTAACGTCAATAACCTGCCGTAACACGATGCACGTTTTTATGCAGTGCCTGTTTTCTCTTTCTGCTTCACACATTTTCTTATCTAGCCCAGCTTTAGGAAGTTAGTTAGGTTTTTTTTTTTTCTTCACATGCTTGTCACCGAAGCTTCCTGTGGTTTATCGCTCTTCGACATATTTTGGTCCATCAGAGAACCGCAGATCTGGAGAGGAAACGAATGAAGAAACGGTTCAATGTTTCAAGCGCGAATGTTTCAAGTCGCTCACATGAAGCTTTAAATGCGCGGAGCTCTTGGATCTTCTCAGCCTTCTAGCATGACTAAGCAGATCCATAATTTATTTAAAGTGTATTTAAACAAGACATATTCTTGTGTTTATTTTATTACCTCCACAAAAACAGACGACGACTCTCCAGAACGTGCATGTCCCACCCCTTTTAAATAGTTTTTCTCCACCACATTATTCATTTCTTCCACCACATTTTACACCGTAAATTCTGCGTAAAATCTGTCAATTCTGATTGGCTCAAATGTATCGATTAGTTTTCCAGACGCTCTGACCGTAGTGCAGCCGCAAATCACACGTTTATTAATATGAACGTGCACATCTTTTGTTGTAACGAGAAACAGATTGCATTCTTTCAATAATTCTGTAGCTTATGAGGAATCGGACACTTCAGGACGCGTCGTTAGAGGGAAATAATCAAAGTCAACTTTTTTTTTTTTAATTAATCATCACATTGTGTCATGGATTATTTTCTTGTGAAAGCTTAAGCATTTTATAATATTTTTAAATATAAAATATATTTTAATATTTTTGCTTGAGCAAAAGTAAATGGCATGCGCAAATGATGATTGTGTGTGTGTGTGTGTGTGTGTGTGTGTGTAGGTGCGTCACAGAGCCTCAGACCAAGTGATGGCCCTAAAGATGAACAAGCTGAGCAGTAACCGAGCCAACATGCTGCGAGAAGTGCAACTTATGAACAGACTCTCGCATCCCAACATCCTCAGGTTAGACACACATGCACACACGCATACACACAATCATATCCAATGTAATCATAATGTATGGGTTTTGTAAAAAAAAAAAAAACTCTTTTAGACACACACACCCATACACATGCACGCTCTAATAGAAACCGTTGTTTGTCCGGCTGATCTGATAGTGTGCGATGGAAACTTAGCCACCAAGAAGCCGGGGACAACTTTCAACCTGATGCTGCCACCACTGTGCTTCAGTGTTGCGCTTGTGTTTAAAACGTGATTGATGTAATTAACAAAGTGAAAATGTCAAATATCAGACTATAAGGTTTCATAAGCAACACGACTGTAATCATCTGTAATATTTGTATAACAAATTGGGCTTGTACCTGACTCCTCTCACAGAGTAGTTTTAGATCTTAACGGTCATTAAATTTCTTTCCTTGTATGTCTTAATTGATCTCATTCATGGATCTCATCACAGGAAATAGCATCCTAGGTTCTAAAGATTAAAGTTTCAAAAAAGTTTTCAAAATAATACGTAATTTGGATAAAGCTTGTTTGTGATGTCACAAAATAGGTCTCACAGCTTCGTGTCAAACACCTTCAATATTGAAAGGACCGAATCACAAGAGGACTGAGTATATGGTTGGGATTGAGTAACTTTCAACAACTCAATTAGCTACCTAATGTTAAGCCCTCAGTCTCGTTGTTATGGCAACATTATATAACGTTAATTGAACACGAGTCTGAGTGATCGTTAAATCTGTATCACGTTGTATCGGTGTGGTCGGTCCCTGTTTGCAGTAGACATTAGTACGGACGATTCCTCAGCGCTTGAGCTGTTTTGCCGACCCAAACACACACTCTTGGTTCGTGTCCGAAGCCTGGAAGTTGGCAGTCACTGATTATTGGATGTGACCGACGTTCAGGGAAAAGACACAGCAGTGTAAAAGCTGCAACTCTCATTCCTCGACTGTTAACCTGTGATTCTGGGTCTGAGTGGCCGCCCGTGGAAAACTACAGTCTCGTAAAAAAAAAAAACCTCGACGTGCACATTTGTCTATAAATGGAACTGCAGTTCAGATGGCTCGTTTCGGCCTCGCGCTATTTCCGTGCTCTGTGTTTGTACAGCAGAATGTGTGCTTGAGCTACAGGCCCGAGAGAGAGAAAGGGAGGGCGCGAGAGGGGGAGAGAAAAAAAAACGAGTGAGAGAGAGGGGAGGCCTGTGTGTGTTTTTCACAATCACGTCATTGTTGTGTCCTGCAGAACGGGGGCGGAAGGCCCCGAGCGCTGACTAAGGGGCTCTTTGTTATTTGGAAAAAGACCCTACGAGCAGCAGCAATAAATGTCAGACCTGAAGTTTATTACGCCATAACTCCTCACAGTCACTCCCAAATCGGTGTGGTGTGGAACTGCCCCAGTCGGGCCAAGAACGCCGGGGGACGCAGGGGGTAGGAGGCTCTGAAGGATGCACGCACTCCTTGTTAGCAACTCGGTGTGTTTGTCACAATACCTTTAGGTCTTCAGTGACTAATAAAGCAGAGCCTTGCAATAAACTTAGTGACTTTATGATTAAGCTTTAGGGACTCTCCTGCATTCGATACTTTGGAGCAGCTGGTTATAAGTTCACTCGGTGTGTAAATCTAACCACTGGTCACTCCTAACGATTAACTGATCACCACTGTTACCATCGACCAATCATTGTTCGCCATTGTTCCGCTTGGCCAATCACTAATCACCTCATTCCCATGGGCCAATCATTGTTTGTCACCATTCCCATTTGCCAATCAATAATGACCATCATTCCAAAATTCCCGTTGGCCAATCACCGATCACTATTTTTCCAAATGACCAGTCCCTCATCACCTCTCTTCTCAACAAATCACTAATCACTATAGTCCGTGCTTCATTTTCGACTCTACTCTTGGTAACATTCACAGTAATAAAAGAGAGTTATGGCGTCCATAACTGTTTCCCTTGGCGCCCATTTGCAGACTTCTCACTCCTACTGTTTAATTTTTGTCTGCGTTTACAGAATTGTTTTTTTGATGATGATGAAATGGTTAGTAGATGACTAAATTATTTCAAATTTTCTTTTCAGGCCTTATTCTATATTTGCATTCTTAGTCTATGAGCTCTTCTGGAGATTTTGTGTTTCTTACTTTCTAACTTCTTAAGCTGCTTTCCTCTGAGTATTAGCGACAGTCCACACACTCCTGTATATCCGTTCACCAGGAACATGACTTTTGGGTCATGCTGGAGTTACGATACCACACACATACGAACAGTAAACCTGCCTCAGACACGATTTCAGCAGTTCAGAAATCACTGTGTCCTCCATGCAACGTGTGTGACGAAGCGAGAATGGGAGAGGAGGCAGAGTGATGTGTTACTGATGTGTTATCAGGGTGCGAGTGTTCTCCCTCAGCCCTGTGTTTCTTCGCTTCGTCCTGACGTCTCAGCTAAGAGTGGCAGACGCCATGTTCACAATGTTGCGCATACACACACACACACACACACACACACACACACACACACACACACACACACACACACACACACACACACGCGCACACACACACACTTTGTTCATGCAGCGTTTGCAGAAGTAGCACTACACAGTATATAATTCCCAGAAAATGATTTCACACATCTGTCATACTAACTAATGTAGACTACATTTACCTATATATAGATATAAATATATTTATACAGTTGAACAGTTTTTCAGTCTATCTAGTTAACTAGTTTGATCAAGTGGACTTTGTCGTTGTATTAACAATTTTTCTTTTTAAAAAAAAAAAATCCAATCCCTGACCAAAAACAGCGATACTATCCGAACTGCGAGTGTCATGATCCGTCACACACCAAATTACAGGATGTGTTCCGTCTGCAGTCGATCAATCCTTACTTGTTGAAAGGACACGGCTTAGAAGCTGGAGAAGCTTTTGCTTTCACTCTTTCGCTGTGCCGCGATAAATCCTGGACAGTGACGGCGAACAAGTCCTGCTTTTTATAGATCTACATGTATGTTAACCAACACTGCTGAACAGGATGAAGTATGAGATGAACGTAACTGTTTTTTTGTTTGTTTGTTTTTTGCAGGTTCATGGGTGTTTGCGTGCAGGAAGGTCAGCTCCATGCCCTTACAGAGGTAAGTCTCAAGGCAGGCACAGACACGCTCTCACCATCACATGAACAAGATTTCAGCGACTAAAAAGATTCCGATTCGGGATTGGGCGCTCGTCAAGGAATTTTAAAGTTTCATGCATGAAGTGTGCATTAATGTAAGAATACATTTAAAAGCTCATACTTAAAGCATCATTTCAGAGAGTTTTCCGGTGCAGTTTAACAAAAGTTGCACCTAAAGAATTATTAGTTCAAAGAAGAACTGTCCAAATAATTTATTAATTATATATATTAATGGGAAAATTAATAAATTCAGAATAAATCTACCTAGAGTCCTTCATTGTTGTTAAGGAATCATACCATCTTGGTTTAAATAGATACCCATAACAGAATAAACTTTACACACACCTTTAAAAAATTTGGACAAACCATAGATACCCGTCTTCAAAGTGGCATAAAATATTCTGGTAAAAAATATTGCACCGTTTTGGTGCTATCAGGTTTCGTTTCGGATTTGTTTTTTCATCTGAAACGCACTCTCATCTGAAAGTTCTCACTCTGACAATTCTCCTCAAATTCGCCCCAGTTTTTCCCCCGTCAGTCACCACAAGTTTTTTAAAATATGCACAGAAAACTCAACGTGACGCAAGGCTTAACCCTCCTCTCTTATAAATTTAAAACGGTGAAGCTCTAGGTGGTAGATTTCCTAAGATAGCGCCTTAAGAACCAGGAGAAAGAGAGAGAGAGAGAGAGAGAGAGAACAGCCAATAAAATTAATGCAAGAGGTCAGGTTACATTGTCCGTGTGCCTGAAGTTATTAACATGGCTTTATGTGTATTTGCAAAGTTTGTGTTTAAAATAAGCCAAATAAATCTCCAAATTTTTATTCATTTAAAAGCAAAATGCTTAAAATGTTTGAATGCATTTTTTAAAAATAAATTCAGTACTGAAAAGTTATTAAGAAGTAAGCTTTAAAAATGAATGAAGAGCATTTTAAACTATCTTGCGTAGTAATAAATCCATGTTTATGTGCAGTAAGAATATCGGAGTCGCCCGGTTGTGTGTTCGTGTGTTTGTGTGTGTTTGTATAATCAGGCAGTGATTGGCAGCTAAATATAAAAGCAGCTGTAGGAGCAGGGTTAATTAAAAGTTAGCCAAGTGTGTTTAGCGGATGAGTAGGAGTACGGGGGCGCAAACTCATAAACTCTAAAGGAATGCCACTTTAAACCACTCAAGCCTGCACACGTCCCCGAGGTCGTCTTCTTATAGTGCACGAAAGCAAGGACTTCAGAGATTCAGTTGCAGGTTTTAGAAATGTAGATGTTTGAACTCTGTCATCCATCATCATGCATTCATCTGATCATCATTCTGTTGAAGGATAAATGTTTAACATGAGCTGTGAACAGGAAACTAATCATAAAATGATAATGAAGCAGAATTCCAAATGAGTTTCTGGTGTTTACTGATGATTATTATTAATGACTTTCTACACAATAACAAAAGTAAGAGCTGAACTCCAGAGCCATGTGCAGCTGTAATATATATATATATATATGAGAGAGAGGGAGGGAGAGAGAAAGAGCTTGGCGGGTTGCTTTGTGCTTGATATGATAAATCTGTTACTTACCGCTACTGCAGTCGTTAATGCAGTAGGAGTGTGCCTGTTGTGTGCACATTTTCTGAGCCAGTCATATGGAATTAACCCTGGAATGTATTTACACTAAAAATATTAATTGAATTACATTTGTAACCTGAGTACTGCAGGCGTTCCTCAGGGATCAAGTCTAGGTTTCCTGCAAAAATAACTTTTTTTACAGCACTAGTACCAGCACTGCTAACAAGAAAATTCTTCCACAAATCCTTAGCGTATATCGATGAACGAGATGTTCCATGTTAACACAACAAAAGTTTAAAAAGTTTAGCGTTTGTGTCCTAGTAGCAAAGCCCGATCAATCATAAACAGATTGCAAATTAGATGTTAAAGCCATCTGTAACCAGGGAGAGCAGATTGGTTGTACTCTCAAGGAGCAGGGATGGCATGCTTGCACTGCTACATCAATCATAGTGAGGCTACCCAATCATACACGTCTGTAATCTCAAACAAGAGGAAGGAGTAGGGAGCGTTCCCTTCGAGCATTAGCCTTTGCCCTGACTGGTTGGTGAGGTCAATGCTTATGTAAGAAGTCCTTTATTCTTTAGAACCTGCTAGATCCGGATGGGTGTAGAGTAAAAACGAAGACATCTGCAGTACTCTGGGGTCACTCGCTCAATCTATGCCTCCTTAATCGCTTCCTGAAGATCATGTTTCTTGACTGCTCCTGCCCCTTCTTCACAAAATAACTATTTAATGTTGGGTTTTGGTCTGGAGATGGCCCGTGCCATGGCTCCAAAAGCTCAACACCATTGTCAGTATTTCACTTGTTTTCCAGGCTCGAAGTAATTAGTGACCATCTGTTTTATGGTACAGTGAGAGAACTATAATACATGGCTTATGTCGTCTGAATACTTTTGGTCAACGCTGTATGTTCCTTAAAGATACACTAATTACAACTTTCTACATCAATAGGACCAACTAATACTATACTAAGTTAGATTCCACGCGTCATTCTCGACATAAAGTCGGTCTAAGGTTGCATCATGTGCTCTGTTAAAGCTGGTTAATTTCTGTAAACTTGCCACCAATACAGCTCTGTATAATCTGTATATGTTATGAATGTTGAATATTACAAAAACAATCAAACATTGGATAAAAAAAATCATATTGAGCTCAAAGGCGTTCCTCAGGGATGAAGTCTAGGACCGCCGTTATTGAGAAGAACCTGATGGTATCACGTCATGAAAATGTGTATTGTAATGACAATTATGGTAGTAAAATTTTTAGGAAATGCCAAATTTTATCTCTAAAATTGCAATGCATTACATACAATGCATACATTGTTTTTTTTTTATATTGTATACTTAATATATGTTTAAAGAAGGATAAGATTTAATGACCTTTGTTTACTCAGACAATATTTATTCAATCTGATTTGAAATCCTTCCAATTAAAGATGCCAAATTAACTGTTTACTTAACTGTGGGCCCTAATCGGATAAGATGTGGGTTTACATGCTTTTTTTTTTTTTTGTGATTAATCAAGATTATAATTCAGTTGACGTGCAAATTATTTCTGCTCTCTGTGCATAATTTAATCTTCCACAATTATAACAAAAGAAATTATTATTATTATTTTTTTTTTTAATTCAAATGTTGAGGTTGGATTTGGCATCCCATTTTTGTCCTGATAAATCCTGTCTTCTGCATTATGATTGGTTACAAGCATTCAGCTTCATCCATGATAGTTTCTGTTTATGTTAAGTATGTTGAATATTTAAAATCTAATCAAACATTGGATAAAAAAACTCATATTAAGCTTAAGGGGGTTCCTCAGGGATGGAGTCTAGGACTGTTGCTGTTTTAAAATCGGCTTGTCAAGAAGAGCGTGATAGTATGAGGGGAAAATCCATTATGTTGGAAGAGTTCTTTCTCAGCCAGAAACCAAGTGGAAGAAAATCTGAAGTAAAGACACTTTGGGGAAGAATCTGTGTTCTTTCTGAGTTTACGGATCAGGAGAATTACCTTCCTGGAAACTCGTCACCTAACCTTATGCTACCCCCATGTGGGCCAGTTGTGCAGAAAGAATATATTCATTCCAACGAGAGAAACCATCAGATCAATTGTGTGAACAGATAATATTTACCCACTGAGCAGATTATTAAAAGTTTACACCCGCTCTCTCTTTCTCATTGCATATTTATTACGATCAGTCAATTGAGGTGTTGCAGTATTGTTCCGATTGGGCTATTGTTCACATTATTAGAGGAATATTAGTGTGTATGTACAGTAGAGGCACCTATAGAGCTTTGATAGAACTGTAGAAAGACCTAAAGAACGTTAGGATTTGTCACATCACAGCTTCCTGCATAGGAAGAATTGAGAAATCTCGATTTGTGAGCTGCTTGTCACATCGCTGCTCTGTGTGACACGTACACAGGAAATCAACATCGACTCTCGGGTTTGTCACTTGCTAGTGTGAAGACAGGGTTACGAATCGAACCATGATGCATTCAACCTAAGGAAGGAAAACACTGTTGCTGTGTCAAAATGTGCCTGATTAGCATTTATGTTCTATGGTGACTCAGTTTGTTTGAGCTAGATTTCTGTTCCCGTTACAAACGTTTCATTTCTACTCTCACTATATTGCTTACGACAATACAGATTATTGTGATTGTGTGCAGTGGTACACAGCATGCAAAGACGACAAAAACAATACAGTCTTTATGCAACAGGGCCTGAGGCAGAATTTCTTTTCAAGAACAAAACAGTTATTCCCTCAGGCTTGACAACATGTGTGTGTATGTGAGGGACAGAGAGATCAGTATTGATCAGGTGGGTTAAAGCGCACATGTGACTAATTAAGTGAATGATTGACCAATATTTCTGGGATGCCGGGCAATTTACAGATTCCGTGCGTTATCAGCCGGCGTTCCTGCGCGAACCGGATCTTCAGGTAAACACGATGAATAACAGATGAGCTCCGGTGCCATGTGCAGCTTCAGCACACACCCACGATCGCAGCCTCCGGTGTGTTATATACAAACAGAACCCTGTCATCAGCGTAACACTAAATAATACACGCCGCACATCGGCCACCTGGCACGACCTAATCCAATGACGGAGGCTTGTATATTCATCAGATATGTTTATTTATTTATCTTAAACGCCCCATCGAGCCTGAACAGTGGGTCTGTTTGTTATCCGCTCTATTCTTTGACAATAAATGGGGAAAAAAAATCCACTTTGTCTCAAGGTCATAAAACCAAAGTTGATTTTTTTTTTCTTTCCATTTACCATTTTTTTCCATTCAGAGTATTTATAACAAAGGGAGTGTTGAAGTGGGTGTGGTTGGTGTACACCTGGACTCAGAGTACCAGAATGCTGTGCTGCCTACGAGCTAGACTACAGTTCCACCAATAACAGTGCAGTGTTATGGGTAATGTAGGACAATACCAGGCCCACAGATTTTCGTTCTAGTTTGGTCAGAAGTTTGGTCAGAAGTTGATTGGAAACATCTCCTTTCTCCTAGAGGAATCTGGACATTTACAAGTGCAAGGAACGATAACTGCGAGGTCAATCGGCATAAGAAGACAATAACGAAGCTTTACGAAAACGTATACAAATCCTTCATTTGGTTCAGGTTGGATTAACCTGATATTTCTTATTCTCATTAAACACCTTCTGGGTCAGCTGTGTTTGGGTCAAATGAAGTAAACAGGGCAAAAAATAGCCAAGCTCAGAGAAGCAAGACTGTATATTTAGCCTCAGATGGATGAGCTATGAGAGAAATGAGAAAGAGAGAGAGAGGGAGAYGTACACCATTACCTCTGCTTAAATATAGCCGTTACATCAGCTGCGTTCATCTGTCTCAAAACTCTCTCTCTCTCTCTGATTGATTCGCCTACACAGGAGCAGAAAAGCGCGAGAGTGCGGCTTCGCCTCGACATCCCCCGTATCTGGTTCCCGTCTGGACATCGGAGATGTTATTTGCATTCAGGCGCCCTGTGAAAGCAGGAAGACGATAGCTTTTAAACAAAACAGGAACCCTCAAAATGACAAGACGGGTGTAAAACACGGTGCCGTTATCAGAATGTGGTGGAGATAAACTAATAACAGCACTTCCTGAAGACTTTTACTGTACACCGTACATTTTTATAGATTTACTTTTATTGAAATGTAGATTTTATCAGTTTATACTGTATATGGATTCGATCCCTAAAACAAGTGAGTTCCCGTTTTCATTTATGTTACAGCAGCTGTAAACCATGGCTCCCTCAACAGTCTCTTTCTCTTGCTTGAGAAATATGTTTTGTTACATTGTGTTACTGAGAAACCTTAAAGCGGAAATTCCTCGGTCATGAAGACGTCCGAAAGCTACAGTCTGTGGATTTCTCCCAGATAACGTGTTGCAGAAGAGACGCATCTGTCTGTGTGGACTGTACACATGATCATTCACCAACACATGTACACATTACATGAACTCGGCTGGGAGTTATTGCCACATCCGTCGTCCACTCCTGACCTCGGTTTCAGTAATTTCCACATGTCTGGGCAAACATTAAAGGAGTTCCTGGGAGGCCAGCGTTTCTGACGTGAAGCAAGCAGTCCGATCATGAGTCTTGTCTACTGAGTAAACTTTCTACCTTGATGGTGTCCAAGCACTAGTGAAACACTGCGATAAGTGCATTAGTGTAGCAGGAGATTATATAGAGAAATAAAGGGAGTTTTTACTCTCAGAACTGTCTTCTGTTATTCTACACTGTTATCAAAAGTCCTGGTTTGACTTGAACGCCCCTCATATAGAGAGGTACTGTTTATAGAACACTGTGGCGTCAGTACAGTACGAACAACACTAATGTAAAATAGGAAAACGATGTTGTGTAAGACTGTTTAACTGTGTCATGGTGTGAGGCAAAAGAGGAATCTTGCGCATCCCATCGTGAAATTCTTTTCTTTCTTGAAAGACAATGATATCATCGCTGCCCTCGTCCTCACCCTGCCTGTCAGCACTAGTGTAAACGACGCCTCCCATGTTTCAGCGCGTGAACTTTAGAGAGTCCATTAGCACAGATTAAACATAAATGATAAAGGAGATGGACAGACGGAGGTCTCGGAGAAAAGTTCTATTTACGGTCAGTGAGGGAGGAGGAGGAGGAAACACGGCTGATCTGATTTTAATGCCTACTCGGCGACTGTTCACGATGTTGTAATGCAGTTTGATTTCCTTTTAGCTTCAGGAAAACATGAAAATAGGGCAAAGAGGGACACAGACGTTTTGTTTCGTGGTCAGGTCACGTCACGTAATACACGGAGGGAAAAAAAACACGGATTAATAGAGCAGCCAGGCTGAGACGTATTAAGGGGAACAAAAAATTTAAACCACTTATGATTTTACCAGGATGGGATTTCATGCTGGGAAATCTGTCTGCGCTGAAGCTTTTGGTTTTCTCTTGATATACTGTAACGAGTCTCACAGACAACCAGATGGAGTTTCTGTTGCACTGAGATGCACTATTGTAAAGTTTACCTTCGGTCTTAACATTAATAACTGGTTCAGAATAAACAGTTTGTTTGTGTGCAAAATATTATCTTTTTCAAAAATAGGCTACCAATAAAAAAATCTAATTTATCTCTTAATTTATTCTTGTTTCTAATACTTTTCAGAGTAAGTTAAAATTACAAATATAACTATACAAATTCTCCCATTTTATTTACTTTTTTTTTTGTTCATTATGAGAATTTTTTTATATATAATATTCAACTTATTGTTTCAACTTACAATATTGTTTTTTTTTAATAAGTAAATGGGGCAAATCGTAGGAATGCAATAAATAAAACCAATAACAAAAAAACATTTAAAATTAATATGGAAAAAAGTGAAGTAATAAAAAGGAAACAGTAAAATGTCAAAAAAATAGAATGTTTTATGAAAACACAATATGAAAGGTTGTCTAAAATTAAATTATTAAAAGGTAAAAAAGGACATATAAAACACAAGTGTATATGTTAATGAAAAATATATATAAAAAGAAATTAATAAACCGAATGTAATAATGTAATCATTAAATTAATAAACCTTGGATTGCTTTCGAGAAGTTTGCTTGTATATCAAAGCACTCCTATATCAAAGTGAATTTCCCCCATAGGATATAATGGAAACTCGGATGATTTATTCCACAACCCGAAAAGATTAATATAAAAATGGTTAATACAAAATATGAAGTAAATAAATTAACCTGCACTTTACCTTTGAAAAGAATCAAGAATCACTGGTGTTAGACAAGAGAAGAAGCAGAAGGAGAGGGGAGTTACTGTGTAGGAGGACACACACACACACACACACACACACACACTAACAGAATCGCCGCTCTGTCTGAAAACTTCTTTAACACGGAACGTCTCTGATGACTTTTGCTTTTTCCTCCTTTTCATGGAAATGTCATTAAACAGATTAATCTCCTGCACCGCTACAGCCTCTTCACGGGGGCCGTTGTTGCAGTGCAGCTGGACTTGGACATGAAATTTTTTAAAAAGATAGAGAGAGAGACTGTGACTGAGCATGGCCACTCGTATATCAAGACCTCGCTTGTTAAAATTTAAAAAATGTAAAGTTAACATTTTATTTTAAAAAATTTGCTCGTCTTGCAAAACACTCGCAGACCGAGAGTGCAATCTAAGTTTTTACTGTAATATTTTGTGATTAAAATAAGTATATGATGTATATTAATACTAAAAACTATAATTATGCTAAAAAAAAAGAACAAAAATTTAAATGTCAGTGTAGCCAAATACATTTTGTTTGTTCGTTTATTATTTTCGTCCTCCTTGGGGAGAATTTGTTTCTGGTGTTTAAGTGAAAAACACACTCTAGATCTTTGCCTCAGAAAAACAGGAGCGTTTCTGTAATTTCCTGTTGTTTCTTGTCGAGTCTCATGTCGATGTGAATGAATGTTCTCGTCTTGTGCTACAGTACATCAACGGTGGGAACTTGGAGCAGCTGCTGGACAGCAACAAGTACCTGAGCTGGACCTCACGGGTCAAACTGGCATCAGACATCGCCATGGGTCTGGCCTACCTGCACTCCAAGGGCATCTTTCACCGAGACCTCACCTCTAAGGTAACACCGCTACACTCGTGCTTCGCTGCCTTTAAATTTTTTTTTTTTTTAAACGCTCGCTTGTGCTGCATCCCACACAAGGCGGCACAACACATTACGAGGACTTCGCCGTCTGAGCCTCCCTCTTCCATATGCACCATCTCCTTATATTTTAACGTTCAAAAAAACATTTTTATTCTAAAGCTATACATTATACACCATCTTCAATCATATCGGGAATCTGAAAAAAACAAATCGGTTTCTCTTCTCTGTTTGTCCAGATATGATAAAAACCAAGCTGCAGAACCGCATACTTTCCCATACAAACCCGAAAATAGCGCCTGCTCTCAGAAACACTCACGTGCAAACCGAAACCGAGATTCTCCCCAGATCATATCGGCGATAAGGAAAAACGTGGAATGTAAACACGCGCATAAGCCTCTCAGCAGGTGCACTTAGTTTTGCTTTCAACTGAGCTACCTGAACATGAACAGGAAATTCCCTGCGCGCAAATCCAAGCCGTGTCATGCTTACAAGATAATTAAGTCATCCCGAAATAATCTCAAACGCATAAATCTGTCTTAAGTGATTATCGGAAATAGGTGTGGTAGGGCGCCAAAACCTTTGCACAGGTCTCCACGTAAAAAATATTAAGCTGCAGAGGGGGACGAAAGATGTTTTTTTTTGTTGTTGTTTTGCTGTTCATGAGTGTGTGTGTGTGTGTGTGTGTGTGTGTGTGTGTGTGTGTGTGTGTGTGTGTGTGTGTGTGTGTGTGTGTGTGTTTGCAGAACTGCCTGATCAAGTCGGATGAAAACAGTTACACTGCGATTGTTGGCGATTTCGGACTCGCAGAAAAAATCCCCAGTCATGAGTAAGTCACCACACAAGTGTGTGTGTGTGTGGTAGTAAGTGCATCTGATCTGGCAGAACATAGCGTTCAGTAGTTCACTAATAGAAGAGCTAATAATACTAAAGCTAATAATACTGAAGAACCCTTTCTCTTTCTCCTTCTCTCTGTTTCTTTCTTTCTTTCCATCCACATTAACATGATCAAAAACTTCCCCTTTACCTCCAGGGGGTACTTCATAGAACGTGTCTGAACTCGTCTGAGAATGTTTACAATCTCTCTTTCTCTCTCTCTCTCTCTTTCTCTGTTGTGCACGCAGGGCCGACGGAGAGAAGCTTGCGGTGGTGGGTTCTCCGTTCTGGATGGCTCCGGAGGTTCTGCGAGACGAAGCGTATAACGAAAAGGTGAACCCATGAGATCCGGAACGCACAGATAAGCAAAACAACAACAACAACAATAATAATAATAATAATAATAATAACAGTAATAGTAATAATAATAATAGTGATAATAACAGTAATAAAACAATCGTTCCTTTGTGTCCGTCTCCAGGCCGACGTCTTCTCCTACGGCATCATCTTGTGCGAGATCATCGCCAGGATACAGGCCGATCCCGACTTCCTGCCTCGCACCGAAGTCAGTCGTCGCTCATCTCACTAATCCCTTTTAAACTGAGAAATGATACGAGTCACGTGCATGTGCTGTCTCGATGTATAGGAAAGAAGTGATCGAGTGTCTCACACACACACACACAGAACCTTCATTTTTAACTGCTTAAGAAATTCCTAAACAAATAATAATAATAATAATAATAATAATTTAGATCTGATCTTATCCATAAACTCCTTAACTAAGAATTGATTACGGCTCATAATTCAGGTCCAGTTTTAGACCGTAATTAAAGTACAGACTAAAATGTTTAACATTAGATGAATAACGTTTGTTTAAACCTAGGTTGTGTGTGTGTGTGTTGGCAGAACTTTGGTTTGGATTATCACGCGTTCCAGCACATGGTCGGAGACTGTCCTCCTGACTTCCTTCAGCTCGCCTTCAACTGCTGCAATGTGAGTATCCACTGCGTAAAGAGATTTTATTTTAATGTAGAACTGTTGGCATTTAACTTCTGTACGTCTCCAAATCAGTCCACTAACTGATTATACAAAAACAACAAAAAGACAGAAAAGTCAAACGCCATAATATTTCACTGGATCGCCTTTTGTTTTGATTTCTCCCGTGGCATCTTTTCAATACGCTTATGCAACGTCACAACATTTACTTTTATCCAAATTCGTATTCATTGTTCTACAAGATTTTATATTGATAATGAAAGTATGACTGCTTTGTAAAGCCTTCTCCAGCACATCCCAGAGATTCTCAGTGGGGTTAATGTCTGGACTCTGTCCATGTGTGCCGATCTGTGTGTAAAAAATATGTCTCATGTGTCCTGAACCACTCTTTCACAATTTGTGAACCTTGATGAATCCTGTCATCATCATCTTGGAACATGGCGTGTACTATCAGGGAAGTAAACCTCCATCGATGTGATGGGCTGGTGATTCAGGACATCCAGGTGGTCAGCTGACTGCTGAGTCTCGACCTGAGCGACTGAAGCAAACCCCAGATCATAACACTGTCTCCAGAGGCTTGTACAGTGGACACTATGCATGGTCGTTTCATCCGCTTCCGTTCTTACTGACACACCCATCACTCTGGACTAGGATCAGTCTGGACTATCAGGTCACATRACCTTTTTCCCATCGCTCCGAAGTCTAGTCTTTATGCTCCCTAGCATATGCTCCCTCTTCTGACGAGGTCGTTCAAAACAAAAAAAAAGTTAGGGTTAAAATACTTCTTGTTAAGTAATCACATTAATACTTCAAATTAATCACAGCAGCAATTATCCAGTGGAAGTCTCTTAACTGTTTGTTTACTTAAGTCCACTGTTTAAAGTGCGTTGCTTTGAACATGGTGTTTCCCGTGTTGTAATGCGCATGAAGGAAAACCACCGCTGCACATGTGATTCATGTCATTCCAAGATAACGGAATTTCCTGTGTTAAGGTGTTTACGTTTTTATATTCGAGTGCTTTGGTGGTCGATCCTGTTCGGTGCATTGACGCATTTCATATAAAAATACAGAACTCAAATAGTCAAAAATCTAATGATTACTTACAGATATACCACAAGCTTTTGAAGGAAATGCAAACTGCTTTTTAAGTACTTAAAATACTCACGTTTTGCAAGATTATAACAACAACTTCTTCTTTTACTTTTTCTTCTTCTTCTTCTTTTGAGCTTATGGGTGGTTTGTGCAAATACTGACATGAAATTTAAGCTGCACAAGTTGCACAACATTTCGGCGTTTTTTTATTAGAAACCTTCGAGCATTTTTAACACTTCAAAACCGGTACGAATCAGATTCGAGTGAGGCCAGAGAGCAGAAAAAGTTTTATGTTTTATGTTCATGTGGTCAAAAGAATAAACGAACCGTGTTGGAAATGATGTAAAGGTCATGGAGCAGACGCCTGGGTGCGCGCACACACACCCGACATGTCATTGTGTATTGTTTTTTTATGTTCCATAATAAAGTGTGACATTTGGAGTAACGGTAAAGCGTTCAGGCTCCATGTTAAGCACTTGGTCTTCTGTGTCGTGTTTCAGATGGACCCAAAGCTCAGGCCTTCGTTTCCCGATATCGTCAAGAGGCTGGAGGACATCCAGCGGCGTCTGAAAGCTGAAGAAGCCGAGAGAGAGAGGATCCATATACAGGCAGAGATGGATAAAAAGAGCATCCCTAAAGGTGTGTAGCCAACACACACACACACACACACACGCGTTTCAATATTGCTGTATATTTAATAGTTAAAGTGAATCATCAGGATCCTCAAACTTAATCCTAATCAGGACATGGAAACAAGACGTCTTGATAAAGTAAGAAATGTTCTCTGAGACACAGACGGGCAGCGGGTAAAGTTCCTCCTAACAGCTCGTTATCCCTCGGGATTAGGAACGTCCATCTGACGCTCCTCCACGCCCACCCCACCACCACCACCGTTCGGCGCGATCCGCAGCCCCTTTGCGTCTTTTTGCCAGAGCGAGCTGTCCACTCTTCCCCGCCAGCTCCAGTTACACTCTTGTTTTTACAACCCTGCTCTCTAATTTCCTTTGGCAGCTAATACAGGAAGCGCGCATGCACCCGGCGCTCTCACTGGGCGTCCCATCAATCATTCAGCATCCCTTCAGTTCTGTTCTATTCCTGTAACGGGAACATTTAGCCACCTGAGCAGCGCTCGCGGTTTGTTTAGGGTTTTGTTTTTTTGGTTCTGGTCGACTGCTAAACTTCTGCTCGGATTTTTTTCTTTTTCTTTCTTGTTTTTTCCCCAAACAAGAGCAATGTCGCAACGTGTGTAATGTTTGTAATTCCTCACATACCACGATTTCAGTCTAGAGCTACGTACATTCCGCTGTTGCTCGCTTACCTTTTGGTTCTGGGCGTTTTTGTTTCATGACGCCCCCTGGTGGTCAGTGACGCTGGAATCCGTTCAAATGTTGTATGTGGTAAAACTGTAATAATTCTTTATTCTTTTTTTTTTTTTTACTTTCCATTAGTGATGTAATTAGATAAGCAAATACAATGAGATTTACGAGAACTCCTGATACTCCTGATTAAGTTGCATGTGAAAAAGTTACTTTTTTTTTTTCTCAGGACAGTATAATGTATAAAAGTCCTAATAAAAGGGTCTGTCCTCGTCTCTGTTTAGGAGAGAAGTTCCAGGGTATAAAGAGACTGAACCCTCTTGGCCTTCAGGACGACAAGATCCCGCCCAAGTCGCCCCGTCCACGCCGCAACATCTGGCTCTCGCGCAGCCAGTCGGATATCTTTTCCCGCAAACCAGGGCGCAAGGTGAACGTCCAGGACCCGTACTACAACCCCGGACCGCGGGGCGTCGCCAAGGTCAACCCTTTCAGCGCCCGCGAGGACCTCAAGGGCGGCAAGATCAAATTCTTCGACATGCCCAGCAAGTCGGTGTTCTCGCTCACGTTTGATTTGCACTCGCCGCGAGGAAGCATGAGCTCATACCAGCCTCAGACGAACTCCTGGCCCGAGCTGTGGCAGTTGCCAGGACGGCAGTGCCACTCCCTGCCCGTGTCCCCGCAGCAGGCGCTGTCCGAGGCTTTCTGCGGCGCCAGGAGCGAGGGCGGAGATGCGCGGCCCAAAGCGCTCAGCGGCTGGGCGAGGACATACGCCGTGCCCGAGATCCCGCCCTACAGACCTCGCGAGCGTTCCAGGGTGGAACCGGAGTCCGAGACCGATGAAGCCATGGACTGCTCAAATAGCAGAGGCAGCTTCTTCGACATCGACTACGACGAGGACAAGGAGCGAAACGAGCTGCCTAACGGGAACGGGGAGGACATGGAGGCCGAAAGCGAGGAGAACGCGTCCAGCTTGTTCTCCCTGACCAACAGGAACCCACTTCCTCTGAGCGCATCAGCCGACTTGCAGGAACCGCGCTCCATCGTTCTCGCGCCATGTCGCGTGTCCGCGTCACCCGACCTCGTGTCCCGGTGCGACATCTGAGGAGAAACGTCGTATTATTTAACACTCAGAGATTTCTTTATTTTTTTCTTTTTTGTCCTTGAAGATAACGCAGCCTGATGTTTTCAACCAGACATCTTCGTGAGCTCTCTCTCACACACACACACACACACATACGGAGATCAAATGAATGTATTTTTTTTTTTTTTTTATGAGCACTAGGGTTATCTTAATCGGACAAACAATTTCTGCGATTGTGAGAGAAAATTGATTGTTTCAGAAAAGAAAAAAATGCTAGAGATTGTTCCTGGGTATTACAGCTGTCCACTCGTAATTTTGCACTGTAATTAGTACACCTGATCGCTGGAAGAGACAGAAACATTCCGTACGTGCCGTTTCACCCTGTCCTGAGCAAGTGTTCCTCTTGCTGAGAGATTTAAAAAAAAAATGAAAAGAAAAAAACTAAACACGTCCGTGTCTGTAACTACTTTAAACGTCGTTAAATTGCACTTGAATCGAAGAACTTGTTGGGTTTAATCTTTTTAATCTTGTTTTTTTCTTTTGTTGTTGGATTTGTCACTACATTTCTATGCAATAAATCTAACCGAAGCAACCTAGTTTTATAGTAATATAGAGAGAGAGAGACGCTCTATTTTGATATTTATAAAGAAGAAAAGGAAAAAAAAAAGAAAAGAATTTTACTTTCTATGTCTTACTTTCCCTGCTGGTCAACTGTGTGTAAAAATGTCGTGTTAATACAGTTCGATGAGCACAAGACGTGTGTAAATATGTCGTCTAGACGTCATCAGTCCTGCCCGTTGGTTTTTTTTTTCTCTCCCTCATCGCGCAGGTTTGCATTCGATGTCAATGAGATGTATAATTTCTACCAAAGACCGTTCAGGACCTTCCTCTGTTTCCGTTCATAAGGTTTCAGTTTTTTTTTATTATTATTATTATTATTATTATGTTTGTGCATGTATGTATATTCAGTTGTTTAAAAAGATAATAATAAATGATTTGCTTTCGTGTTGTTTAATCTTGAGGGAGTAATTCTGCGTGTAACGCGTTTGTGTCTGTGTAATTGTAAGATTTGTAATTGTTTGCTTGGCCACGACCCCTTCAAAAGGTCAACGGAAAGGAGGCGGGGCTGCAATGAAATCTATATTCTGGGGGAAAAAAGTTCATTTGTTTACACAATGAAGTCAGTTTGTTATTTTTCTTCAACTTAATCGGAATTCTGAAATATTTTAGGTTTCCCGGTTTTGTTTAAATTCATAAAACATGCAAGTACTTCAACTGGTGGCGCTTAAAATTTCTTAGAGATGTAAATGTGTTTGTGCACAGTGACCTTCATTGATCCATCTCCAGCGTGTATTCCCTGCCTCTTATCCTCCCACAACAGTGATTTTTTTTTTTTGTCTTGCATGAAATAGTAAAGAGTTAATTCGTTCATGTTTTACATAAATCAGAATTCTTTATAGTGCTGCTAGAGGGCATTAAAAAAAAAACTTAAATTACATTTATTACAAAAATTTTTGTCATGCATTCACATTTGTTTGGGGAAACTGAGATTTTGTTTTCTAGCGTGCCCTCTAGTGGCATAATAAAGAATTATAATTTGATATAAAACTAAAGAATGTCAATGTTTTACATAAAATCAGAATTCTTTGTTACGCCACTAGAGGGCACTATTAAATGTGCGTTTAACTTTTAACATTTATCACAAAAACTTCGAAACATTTTTGTGATAAATAAAAAAATTTAATCACAAAAATCAATTTCCTGTGTGTGAATTTCAATCGTAAACTGTGATTTAACACACTTTAGAGTGCCCTCTAGTGGCATAATCAAAGAATTTACATTTTGTAATACTATATAAAACAAAGAATAAGTCACTTATGTTTTATGTGAAAAATAATTCTTTATTATGCCACTAGAGGGCACTATAAAAAAATGTTTAAATCACATTTACCACAAAAATCTAAATCTCCGTCATATGTTCTCTTCTGCTTTGGGAAACTGTCCTTTCCAGACCTGCTCCATCTTGGTCACATGAGCCTTCGTGGACTTCGAGAAGCTGCTCTTGGCGATGTGAAGTGGCACGCTCTTGCCACTCAGATACAGCTTATTGGCGCACTCGGGAATAAAGGAGTCCGATCCGTCTGTGTGGAGGTTCGCGAAGGCGAAAATGTATCCGGTCATGAAGGCGTCAAAGCCGGCTCTGTGCGTTCCTCCTTCTACCTTCTGGTTTTTGGCGTTCGGCGTGGGATCGAGCCTCTGAGGAGCGTCGCTCTCCTCCTTCACAGGATCTGTAGCCGTGGTTTCAGCGCTCGGCAGTTCTTCGTCTTGCGCGCTGTGTTTTCCGTCTTCCTCTTCACGGTCCTCGTGCATGTCCTCGGTGTGAGGCTTCTTATCCTGCGGTGTCTCGTCGTCCTCCTCATCTTCCTCCTCCTCCTTTGTAGCCTTTTTCTTCTTCCTCTTCCGCTTCCTTTTCTTCCTCTTGTCCTCTTTGCTCTTCTCGTCTTGCCGGATGATGAGGTCTGTGTCATGTGACATGGGGCAGCAAGAGCCGCTGGGGCACCATCCGTAAGCCTGCAGTGACAAACGACAACACGAGTTTAGCTGAACTTATCATTCTGTATATTATATTAATTTATTCTTATACGACTCATGAACATGAATCTTAATTTATAGCCTTCGGTTAAATGTTTAATCGTTGTCATGGAAACAAAACGGCAGACGACACTCATGTCTTTTTAAGGGGAAAAAATACATATTTAAGCTTTAAAGCTACTGAAAACAGAGGCCAGAGCGACATCTAGTGGCGGCCGAAGTTACAGCAGCTGAAATCAGCAATCTGACAACAGGATGACCAGTGTTTATTTAATTATATTAAATAAATATTTAAATATTAAATAAATTATATTTTACAGGAATTTTGATTGGTCAGAAGGTGTTGATTCATTTTCTATAACAGCAGCTCTAACTGGAGCGCACCTGCAACACAATTATTATATTCTACAGTAAAAAAATTTTACAAGACAAATGAGTTTCTGTTGGTTTAGTAATTAAGGAAGGAGTCTCCAGTTTCAGTGCTGTTAGTGTGGGCTGAGTGGGTGTGCAATAAAAGGGATGAAACTAAACCACTTCAGGATGTGCTGTTAAGGGAAAACAATCAGCATTATAACAACAATAATAGTAATAATGCATTTTATCTATAAGCGCCTTTTGAGCACTTGAGGAAACTTTACATTGTTCATAAAAGGTAAGTAATTAAAAAACAGCATTTAATGAATAGAGAATGAAATTATTAAAATCCAAATAGTGGACAATTAAGACTGCAAGATTAAATATAGTATAAACTGAAAATAAAAAATGTAATCAGTGATCAATATTTAGAAGAAGTCAGATCACTTATATAAGTAATAAAATAAGTTAGTAAATTTAAATTGATATTGATATAAAATTAATCTTAGCAGCTGCTTTAAACTCGCATATGGAGCTACAGTGTCGAACGTTAAAGGAGGGGGGGGTATTATGGGGGGGCGATATTACAAGGGGGGGGGTTATTGTAGTAACGCGACGAGCTAGAGTTTCCCTAATCAGACTAATCTAAGAGCTCTGAGAGGAACTCACTGAGAACTGGACGCAGACGTTCAGCGGTCCGTCCTGGGCGTGGCTGTCCACACAGGGTCTGTAGTCCACATAGCTCTGCACACGGCCAGTGTAATTACAGAACTCCAGAAACAGGTGAGGTCCGGCCTGAGCGATGTCGATGGATCTGCTGTTGTCCAGCTTACTGAAAAAAAACACACACAGGGCTTCTACTTCAGAAATCTACTACAGCAACAGGAGATCTGTCCATAAGGAGATTGCCTCTGTTTCTCCCAAACTTAAACACACTAAATGCAAGCTAGATAGATTTTTATATATACAAGGGCGAGTTAAAAATTATCCGCACTCTGGCTGTAGAATTTATTTTAAATGTAAACTTTGAACTTGCTTTTCAGTACACTTTGTCCATCTATTGACGAGCTTTCATATTCCCTCATTAAAAATGTTTTAGTCTGATCCGTGAGCCACGAATGCGCCGCTGTCTTCAGTTCTTCATCAGAAGTGAATCTTCGTCCTCGTAGTTCTGCATTAAGGCGACCGAACAGGTGAACGTCACGTGCAGTGAGATCAGGACTACAGTGAGGACGCTTTAACACCTCGGAACCAAATTCCAAAGTCTGATCAAAAGTAGGCGGGCGTGCATTGTCACACAAGATCACTCGCCCTCGGATATCAGTCCTCTGTGTTTAATCTGAAGTTTAGTCTTCAGCTCCTCAATAAGCGTCTCACTGGAACGAGCACAGCTGATTGTTAAACCTTTTTCCTGATAACGTTCCAATACTTCTGGCCCTTGAGAATCCCAGAAAACTGTAAACGTTGATGAATTCAATTTTGATGACTCATCCTGTACTTGTATAAACGCCGCCCAATCAAACGCTCTTTAGAGCTCACAAGCCCCGCCCCCTGCGTAACCTTAGTAATCAGAGTAAAAAATTTATTTATCACAACATTATCATCCGCACCTTATTAATTCCTGTTGCGTTAATGTTTTTACAAAGGGGAAAAAAATACATAAAATTAAACGTTACTTTCTCACTTAAATATTTTTTAAGTAATAATTTAGTTAAAATGTATTTTTTAATGAACTTACCACCAATTCATTCATTATTTTTATCATTAAAATGTTTCATTTAAATTTTCTGATCTGTTTTAGTAATAGTTCATTTCGTACCTGATAATGAACTCTTATTTCCTCTTTAATTCTTTTGTGTGTGTGTGTGTGTGTGTGTGTGTATAAGCGCACCACTTCTTGTAGGCGTACTCCAGGTAGGATGCGGTGAGGCGGAGCTGGTATTCGGAGGCGTACTTGGTGTCGTAGACGCCGGCGGGGAACATCTGCGACAAGTCGGCGGTGAAGCTCCCGAGTCTCTCAGGCAGCTGAGCGTAGAAGCTCTGATACAGAAACACAAGGTCGATCAGGCCGTTATGGAGAACCAGCGGCTTGTTGGCTCTCAGGAGCTCCACGAACAGCGTCCGCATCGTCACACCCTGGGGCTCTCCACCCTGACACACACATGCACACGGCCAGTTTGTTTAGACAACAAAATGGTAATGTTATTCACTACTGTATGTTTATATTCATCACATCTCACACACAGCAACCTGAGAACCGAGAGTTTGAGCATGCCTCTCTTTTTGTCTCTCTCTTTCTCTCATCTATAAATCTTTCTTTCTCTTTCTGTCTCATCTCCATTTTCTTACTGTCCCTCCATCTCTCTCACGAAGGATGTTTCTGTTTCTCCATCTATGTTTTTCTCTCTCCCTTTCTCTCATTCTGTCCATCTTTGTCATGTTTTCTTCTTACATCTCTCACTCTCTCTTTTTATGATCTCCTCACTGTCTCTCTGTATAAGTAATAAGATCTGTACATATAAACATTACAGAAAATTAAATGTAACTAGGAACGGATAAACGCATAAAACACTGTTGTTGTTCAATAAATAAGAATCTCATAATCCCTGACAAATTACAGGAATAACACATAAGGGGAGAATCCTGACAGCACCCAGACACACACACCTTGTCGTTGCCCTTGTCGTAGGGAACTCCCTGAGCGTACTGCTTGTTGAAGTCGAACCCGTGCTGCACCAGGAACTGCACAGACTGCGGTTCGATGACGTACTCCTCGGCACACAGCAACGTCAGGTTGTACACCTGAACAAGGTACGTGCTGTCCGTCTGCACAAAAAAAAAAAACATAAAAAACACACACCCACACCCGGTTACACACGACACCGGCATCACGAGCAGGGATTCAATAAATAAACAGAGAGACTCACACCACACTCACTTTGCCATCGAGTTTCCTGTAACAGGCCAGACCCAGGGACAGTATGGAGCGTGTGCGTGCGGCGTGGCATATCGCTTTATAACGGTCCTCGATCGACCTACAGGAGCACGGGAAAGAAGGAGCGTCTAAGATCAAATCACGTACACAACTGTGAGACGCAGCCAGAAGCTCAGACGGCTGCGAGTGACTTGAAAAAGAAGAAGAAAGATTCATGTACGACTGTACAAAGGTTAACACTGTTGCCTCACCCCTCCAGGGTCGAGGGTTCGATTCCTATCTCGGGTCTGTGAGCATGGAGTTTACATGTGCTTAGTGGGTTTCCTCAGGGAACTCCGGTTTCCTCCCACAGTCCAAAGATATTCAGGTTAAGATAATTGCCTTTTTAAGTAACCGCCACAGAAACGACAGATATATCTCCAGGGGTAACCGTCACCTGATGCGCCAGATAGCATGTGGACAGACCAAAATAAACAAATAAACAAACAAACAAACTTGGGCGGCCCGCCACAGTTTATTCTTTGAGCGGGAAACACTGAAGGTAGCGTACGTAGGCTGTCTCAGCTCTAAATCAGACCAGAATCTCTACAAACGTACGCATGAGATGTTTCGACCTGACGTCGATGACAGAGAACAACTCGTAACTTCTTGTATATTAGACTGAGGGGGCGGAGCTAATGTCCAAGCTATCAGAAGCCTAAAACAAATGGTTTAGTCAGATTTTCTGCATGGACATGTTATCAAGTGTCTTTTCGTGCATGGATCTCAAACATGTGATGATTTTTTCAGGTTTAGAGTCGATGTGGATTTTTACAGATTGCCGCTTTAATACTCACTCTGCTAGAAGAGCTTTTCTCGCCCCGAGCCCGCTAAGCTCCTGAAACACAACCAGGACAAAATCAGAGGTTAGTGAAATGATAAATGGGATGAAGGTGTGTGTGTGTGTGTGTGTGTGTGTGTCTGTCTCACCGTGTCCAGGGCGATAAAGGAGGAGGTTTTAAAAGCGAGCACTAGAGCAGGCCATAATTCTTTAAAGTTATTACTCTGAACATCTATAACTGGAACCACCAGTGAAGAGCTCATCACTTACTGCTCTCCAGGTCACAATAAACAAAAATACAAGAAATAAGGAATAATACAGTATAGACACTATAGTGTGCTTGGTTTATTTAGTTTTTAGAAATAACATGGAATCTCTGAGTCATTTCATTAAATGTGCCTGGACTATTTACTAAGCGTGCTTGTTGTGTCCACATTTCCCTCCATCTGAGTTTCGCTTGTTGATACGGTTGTTTCCCAAATCCAAAACCACACTTTAACGGTAAAGTGCCCTACACACGATGTGAAAACACGTAATCAATGCGCACGTATCTAGGGGATTTCGACTCAGTTTGAGACATGCCCGGGGGTCCGACAGAAAGCAGGCAACGTTCTACATATATTACGTTCATTTTTTTAACCACAAAAAGCCTGTTTTCATGAATATAAATACTAGCGTAAGACTAAAACTTTACCGGAGACTAAATGTGAACGTGTCTCATTATCTACGATTAAATTAGATCCTTATAATAATAATAATAATAATAATAATAATAATAATAATAATATATGAATAATTTACTTCAGGCGTCAGCATGGACAGCTATTAATACGACGTCATCACCAAGCGCCGGTGGAAGAAGCTGTTTCGAAGAATGGCGGCCATTTTAGTTGACTCAAAAGTAACAGGCATACCGAACAAGTAATATTCTACATCTAGTTTGTTATTTTAAAATATATGAATCTTAATTAGTTGTATTTTCATTGAGAATGCCGTCGTGTTCAGTCATCGGGTGTTTACAGAGAAATGTAAGCGACGGAATCACGCTTCATAGGTAAGTTATAAATAAGTACAAGCCTGAGCTTATAATAAACACTAATAACAGTAACTAAAACAACAACAACAATAATAAACAGCTCTATCTTGCAGGACAGCGCCGGCATGTGTTATGCATTACTTTTGTACCCTGATGAAAGTAATAAAAAATACAAATTGATTTATATTGTAAATGTATTTAAAAGAAATCAATTAAAATATTTTATTTAAAATTAATTCATAATTGAATTAACTTCTTGTTTTTCTAACCTATTTATTTATTTATTTAGCATTTTGTTGTTTTATTTTCTTTTTTAATTTTGCAGATTTTTTGTCTTTCTTTTAAAAAGAAATTAACCAGAAATTAAATGAAATGCTTACATTTTACATTTTCAGGAAGATGTTTTTATGAGATTTATAAGATAGAACGTCTCATTTAAAGTTGCATAACTTTCTCAAAATATTAACTTATGATTACATTACAGTAGTTGATTTTTTTTTTTTTATATAGCTTCAGATAAGAATACAAAATCCTAGCATGTTATGCTGTCATACATGTATTCTATAATTTGAATTGGATGTTAAATAAACATTTCCATTTTTAGATTTACATACACTGTGGAACTTTGGCCTACAAATGTAATTGTTCCAGGGGAAAGAGATAAGAATTTTTCCATAAGAAATAACATAAATGCAGAAAATCCATTCTGACCACTCAAAAAATATCACCAATATTACAAAACAAGTGTGAAAAATCATGTAGATTTTTAAGGTTTGCAGGAGGCAACATTGGTATCAGGGATTGACCTTTTGTAAAATTAGATGCTAAAAAATGATGTACTGAAATTGTATGTATATAATGAAACTGAAGAGGGCAATGATATTTCCTTCCTATAGTCCTGCAGGGAATTTTCACCAGGGTGCTGTAATATAACTGTAGGAAGTGTCTAAATCAACAGGAACGTATTACTCTGCAGTGTAATGTTGCCTTATTTGATGCTACGTAATTACTTGATAAATTTATGTATGAGCGAATGTCCTTGTTTTGTGTGCAGATTCCCACATGACCCAGTTCAGAGGCAGCGCTGGGTCGATGCTCTAAGGAGGGAGAATTTTGTCCCGGGGAAGTCAGCCGTCGTGTGCTCGAGACACTTCGCTGAAGAGGACATCGATCGGACGAGTCTAGTTTGTGTTCGGATTCGTGCGAATGCTGTCCCGACGGTTTTTCCGGATTGCCCATCACGTTCACGAAAAAGAGGGAAACGTGGGAAGTCTGGGAGATTATCTTCAGATGTCACTTCAGAACAATCCAAGGATGCAGATCATGGGGAATCTGCAGTATTGTCTGCTTCATCGGCGGAGATTCCATCCTCTTCCACGCAATCATTGACCTCTCCCTCCACGACATCGACTTCCTCTCCCTCCACGACATCGACTTCCTCTCCCTCCACGACATCGACTTCCTCTCCCTCCACGACAGCAAAAACTTGCTCCACTTCCACACCACTGATGATTTTTCACACCATGCTATCAACTTCCTCCACTTCCACGGAATCAATAACTTTTCCCATCACACCATCAACTTCTATGTCACTGTCTGCCTCCACTTCCAAACCATCTGCACGTTTTCTCACCATGCCATTGACTTCCTCCAATTATACCGCATCAAGCTCTACTTCCACTTCCTTGTTGACTTCCTCCACTTCCATGGGATCAACTTCTGCATTGCCGAATCCAAAAGCGTCATCCGGTGCGGCACAGCCCACCCGCACGTCCTTAAACCTTCACCTCGAACTCAAGCTTGGTCGTTCACAGCAACAGCTGGAGTCGTCGAGAAAGCAAATAAAAATTCTGCTGCAAAATAAGCGAAGGCTGAGCAGACGTAACGCTCGTTTGAAATCGATGATTACTGATCTCAAGAAGCAAAACTCGATGCGCTCCGAAAGCTTGCAGTTGTTTGAAAAATCTCAAACAGGTGTGGCAGATCTTCTGAAAAGACACACCGCTAAACAGTTAAACGAGGTTCTACCTTGTTCATATTCTGCAGAACTGAGGAGATTCGCTCAGACGTTACATTACTGTTCTCCGCGTGCCTACAGGTACGTTCGGAAGATGTTTAACACCTGCTTGCCTCACCCACGGACTATCGAGCGGTGGCACAGCGGCACTGATGGATCGCTGGGACTTTCAGCTGGGACGCTTCAGGATTTACAGGCAAGTTTTATGGTCATGGAAATGGGTAGTGTGTGTGTGTGTGTTCAATTGTATACAGTCAGAACTGTTCATAGTAATTAAATTATGAATAAGGCTTCCACATTATTTCTGCTCATTTAATTATCTGAATATTTTATATAAAATAATGTAATTTACTTCAGTAACAGCCAAGGTGCACTGGAAAGACAGTAGACAATAATAGTGTACTAGGATTGTAAATAATGTCTTGTTTTTCCACTTTTTTCCATGTACATTTTTATGTAATTTTTATGACACATGGCTGGTAAAATAAACACTTCTTAATTTAATTCTGATTTTAAAAGGTCTTTTATTTTGAGTTAACTAAAATGGCCACCAGTCTCCGCCCCCTGCCTTCAGGCAGAAATGACGTCACGTCTTCCTYCTGTTTTTATAACTCCGTGTAGAAGAACACAGGCGCCATTTTGGCTCAAAGAAAGTCCGGGTTGCACTTCAATTCCAAGGTCTAATCTGTATGATATTTGTATGTAATTTGAAAACGGAACTTGCAATTCGTCAACAGCATTTTTTTGCTATTTAATTTTAACGATGATTTTTTTAAAGATATAATTTAGCGACGTGTGATAGTGTTGTTAGCTAATAGTTGCTATCCGTTGTTTTCCTAACCGTATTCTGGAAATTTGATACGATTGGCTAAAACCTCAATCGCGCAAAAACCTCCAATCACACAGAGGAACAGAGTACTACCAACCAATCGTGGAGTACGAAGGGCGGGATTTGTATGAATACGGGTACAATAGTGGAAATATCGCTGAGCTAATTTAAAATAATAAAATAAAACAATGGGTGGATGTTCTGCTCCGAACTGCTCAAATTCTACAACCATCGGAAAACAACTTTTCCGCTTTCCAAAAGATCCGATTCGGATGAGAAAGTGGCTGATAAACTGTCGGAGGGACTTCGTGCCGACCCCGTGCTCCAGACTCTGCCAGGCAAGTGGAACTATGAGCGAGAGAAAATGTTTTCCAGTCGAGAGAAAAAGAAAACGATAACAACACGCTAATGCGTCCGCCATATTGGAAAGGTCTCGCTAAGCTAATATGGGTCTATGCAAAGGTGCTGTGGTAAATCGATTGGTTTGTGTTTTTTTTTTTTTATTTATTAAATAAGTATTTACTTCTTTAGCAAATATATAATTGATTGATAATGTTTTTATTATAGTTTATTATTAATCTGAATAGGAGTGAAGTTGACCCTTCCAAGATGGCTGCCATCATGAAGCATTAAATCTAGATCAACAAACCATCTTTCATATTTTTGTGTCTTGATTGTTTGCAGGATCATTTTGAGGAAAGTCAGTTCGAGGGAATTGCCCGATCACCCACCGGAGGAAAGAAACTCAAACCCAATGCAGTTCCCACGCTGTTCAATGTTCCAAACCCACCCTCGCCCATCGCCCAGCACACACACTCCACCCTGCAGTACAAACCCGACACCGGTAAAAGGGCTTGTGGTTATGCATAGCTGTTTAAGTGACCAAAAATAAAACAAGGCTGATAGGGATGGGTTCCACCAGTCACCTCCCAGTACGGTATTATCATGATACCTTGGTCCCAATTTGCTTAAAATTGTGAATCTATACATTTTACACAATTTTTATTAAATATTCTAATTTGATATTACATTTTCCCCAATTTTGTTACAATTTTAAACCTATAGGAAAAGTTTAATGAGTAATTAAATGTAGCTCATTCCCAGCAAGTATCTCGTGTCATCCTCCTTAATCATTATTTCTAAACTTGTGTAAATTATTCAGGGTGCGCCTCCTGTAGGACTATTAAGAAACACTGATGTTTTATTGACACAAACGCCTCCAAAGTTGATCAGGGCCAGTCAAACTGAAATCCAGCCAATTCTGGTCACCGGCCGATCAACTGGTTCATAACCGAATAGATTTTTCCTCATCTCTAAAGATCAATATGTCAACTGCAATAAGTTAAGTTAAATTAAGGGAACAAAAGTAAAACTAAAATATCTGTGTAATAAATGTGTACATTAAGAAAGTAACCTAGCGCTCAGGTATCTGAATTGTGACACTGTTTGTTGTTAAATTCAGCAGAGAGCGATTTAAAGGTCGGGGATCACGGGTACGCTCGGCGGCAGCCCCGAGCCGAATTTGAGGAAGACGAGCTGCTGAGAGCGGAGGAAGATCGTCCGTGTTCTCTGTGTCAGCACTATAAATATCAGCTGGAGCAGCAGCAGCAGCACACRGCCAGGCTGCAGAGAGAGGTCCGACCCTTTATTCTTATAAAGATACCATCAGTTTGTTGAAGATGGATGAATGAGATCTGACTAGACCGTGTACAGCATCGTGACAGGATTAATTCCTCATGATGTTAAATTTGAACAGCATCATCCTCACGCTTTTTTTCCCCCAACAGGTGGAGGAGATGAAGAAGCGCTTGCACAGGCTGAGCCGGATGGAGAAAGGTCTGCAGGTGTTCCTCTACGAGGATCAGATCCGTGCCCTCACACTGAGCAAGCGCTCGCGCCGCGCCGTCTGGTCCCACGACACCGTCCTAACCGCGCAAAAGATCCGCTGCGCCGTTGGCGTCAAAGGATACGAATTCCTGCGGGAGCTCGGCTACCCCCTGCCCTCGTACCGGACCCTGTGTAACCGCCTCGAACCCAAAATAATGATGAGCGAGAGCATGCAGGAGGATCTGGCAGAACTTGGGCTGGGGATCATCACCGCATGCGACAGCGCGGACGAGAACACGGCGAGCGAAGAAGCGCTGATCGGGATGATGACATAACAAGCTGGCTTGTTGTGTGTGTGTGTGAGAGAGAATGTGTGTAGAATGTAAATGTTTGAATTCTGGATTCTGATTGGTCAGGAGGTGATGAAACAAGTTTATTTCTAATCAGTGTGCGTGTTCTAATACACTATGGTTTCTATAGTAACCGTTCATTCACAAAGACTTGTACGGATCAAGCTTTAGCGTTAGCGATCAAATTGACATTTCCCAACATTTCAAGGACTCAGGAGCTGATTCTTTATCAAAGAGGAGAGACCGAACGTGTTTCACAGACATTGTGACTCCAAAAGGCTAAAAAAGTATGATGTAATTTTTGTAATCAATAAAAGTTTTTCATTATTCGTCTGGTTGCTGTAGCATAAGAGGAATAAAACACTTCAGAATGAGTTGCTACAGGAAATCTCATGGCGGTAACACCGCGTCCGCTTCGTCACCAGAACATCTTATTCAGCTCCGAGTGGTTTTATTTCTTACCAAAAAACTTCAGAACATGATCAATGTCTGGAAATTGTTTCTTTGATGACTCTTAAGGTAACTGGACGGTTCAGGGAACTGGAACTGATTAATTTTCTCCTCATGTCATCACACACACACGTGTGGCATACGTCACTTTGTTTAAGCGTGTAAATGGTGAACGTTTTCTGCTCACACTTTCAAGAATAAATAACACTAATGTTTTATAAATGGATTTTCTGCTTTCATTTATAATCATGTTTTAAATGTACAGAGCTGTGCAAAAGTCTTGACACCCCTCATTTCTTCATATTAAATGTAATTCTGCATTTTAAATTAAATTAAAGAAAAATGAATGATTAAATGAAAGAAAATGTCGTACTGGTCGGGTCAGAGGTAGCTCGGTAAGGCATTGGACTATGGTTGGGAAGTTTCTAGGTTCAAATCCCATGACCACCAAGTTGCCCCGGTTGGGCCCTTGAGCAAGGCCCTTAACTCTCAACTGCTCAGATGAGAAAAGTCACTTTGGATAAGGGCGTCTGACAAATTTCTAAAAGTAATGTAATGTTGTACTGCGACAGGCTGCCAAGTGCATAATGATAAAATTAAAGAGCTGTTTGTTTATGTACTAACCTAAATTATCAGCGACCTCATTTCCCCTCTCGTCTGTTCCAAACATTCAGCATCAGCAGTATACTAATTACCGGCCTGATTATCTGTTTCTCACTGCTTTGCTTTGTACGTTACATTAGACTTTTTACACTTGAATGATTCACAGGTCACTGTGTGGCTAAAAAAAACAAAAACATTCCTCAGGTACAGAGACGGAGCCTTCAGGAAGTCTGGAGAGCTATTTCTCAAGACTAGAAAAAAAAAATACAAGAATGTCTGGCTTTTTGGAAGTAAACTATTGATTGGTACTGATTCTAGTAGCGTTCTCCGCGTGGATTTGGAGTTAGCCTGGTCTGAACGGACTGCGTGGGATTTCGTGTGTTTTTCACAACCTTGTCCCTGATGGGATTAGTAAATGTTTAACTCGAACAAACAGCGACAAATGGTCAGCTGTCCCCCTAAACAAACACACACTCAAGACTGATCAACATCTGCCTCGGATCCTTTTACGCTTTCATCACATTTGATGCACAAGACGAGTTTTAACATTCGCCCTGTTTTGACTCTGGGTCTTCTCAGATTAATGATCATGATAAAGTATCGTAAAGAGATTTGCTGTGAATGTTGTAACAGCGCCAGGACACTGAACTCCTCCTGTACGGGGTCACAGTGTGTTTTCGGTGGGTGTGTGTGGTTTTTTTGGGGGCGGGGGGGGGGGGGGGGGGTGGCCTTCACTGGACTCAGATAAAAATATCCGGGTAAACAGACACCTCTTGTTTTTCTTCCTAAAGCAGAGCGAGAGGTATGTGCTCACTTCTCTGTCTCTCTGATCAGCTTGCTTTTTAAACTTTCATCTTTGGGTGCTTCTTTGATGCTTCTATTTTGTTTCATATGGTAGAATTTGAGGGATTTGAGCTCACATCCTTCCATAGGGGAGAGAGTAAGGACAGAGACGGGGCCATGCGTGCCTTCTTGGCTCTGTGCTTGGCCTCGTTCCCGGCCTTGTTCTGGGCTTCACTGTTCGTAGAGAGGAGCGGCAGCGAGTCGGCCATCTGTAAAGCGGCACCACACTGGGAGATCGATGATCGCTCTCCCATGAAGGAGCTGCTGGGGAACGTGGTGGTGGTAGCACTGCTGAAAGCCAGCTGACATTTCTGCCTCACGCAGGCCGCTAAGTGAGTTCGGATGAAGCTCTGACGATCCATGTACATATATATGTTCACATGTGTTTATGACATAGTAATAATATGATGTGAAATAAATAAACAAAATAATATACATGTTTAACAATAATTTTAATGTCATTTTTAGCATTTAAAGGTTAATTTGCCAAAGAATAATAGTTATTATTATTATTATTATTATATTTTCACACTTCTTAATTCTCTTGTAATGGTTTTAAGACAGATCATTTTTATCTATTTTGGTATTTTCCATATACCTTTTTTTCYCCCAGTTTAACTGAGATACAGTTATAACTTTAGGCTGCTGGCCTTTTGCAGTCATGTGACTACCCATACGGCAGTCGCGACTTCAGACTCCGGAAGCACCGTTAGCCAAAATTAATCTACTGTGGATTTTTATTTATTTATTTATTTATTTTGTGGATTTTCCCCCGATTTTTCTCCCTAATTTAGTCGTGTCCAATTCCTCCCCGTCACTAGGGGGCTCCCACATTAAGGCTACTACTACCACTCAGCCGGGAGGGCCGAAGACTATCACGTGTTTCCTCCGAACCACGTGACGCCAGCCGACCGCATCTTTTCGAACTGCTCGCTCGCGCACCGTTGGGGGCGGAGTAACACACTCGGAGGACAGCGCTATCCGCTCCCTCCGTTGCGCGGGCTCACAGACGCCCCTGAATGGCTGTAGAGCCGTGATTAATGYRGGAGCACTAAGTACCTCTCATCCCTCCCCTCTGAGAGAGCTCGGCCAATCAGCTCTCTCTAGACCTCCGGCTGCGAGGACTGTGTATTTTTTAATAATTATGTTCAGGGTTATTTCAGATCTTTAAAAAAAAATCAAGACTAACAGAAAGATTACCTGATGACCCACCGGATCACCTGATGTTTTGTCATACAGATAAAAGAGTAACCTAGCGATCGCTAGCTTAATTTCTGCTTTTCAGTATGTCGCTTCAAAATTCAAAAGAGAAACGAGGATGGCGAAGGTAATAAAGATATTAATTTGCAGAAGTTTGATTCGTCAGATGCTGCACAAATATATATGATTCCTTCTGGATTTTGTGGCGCTTGCTAGCGTTTGTGTTAGCATTAGTTACACATAGCTAGTGCGCTATGTACGGTATACGATCCTGTGTTCCACACACCAAGTGCCGTTGATCAGGGATTAGAGAGGGATCAGCATTCAGCCTTGTTTTAGAAGCTATGGTAGTTAGCTTTATAACCGTGAACAGAACAACAGGGACGGTTCTTTACACGTTTTGATGAATTTATACTGATCACATTACACTAATGCATTTTTTTTTCTTATTTTTGAAAGATTTCTGCACTCGTCTTGTTTTTATCCGATCTGCAGGCTGGGAAAACTGCGTGATAAGCTGGCGCGGGGAAACCTGACCGGCGTTGCGTTTCTGATCGTGAACGACCAGGACGCTCACTCCAGAGCCATGTACTGGGAGCTGAAGAGACGGACGGCACAGGACATCCCCGTGTACCAGCAGAGCCCCCTGAAGCCCGACATCTGGGAGACGCTGGATGGGGACAAGGACGACTTCTTAGTTTACGATCGGTACGCTCAGACGTTAGATTCCTTTTTTTTTCTTTATGTTATATATTCATTCGCTTCACAGTGTGTGTGAGCAGTCAAACCATTTCCTGAATCCTCGCTCCACTTTCCTCGTCCTTTCTGCATGAGTAGATGCGGCCTCCTGACGTTTCACATCGTCCTGCCATACAGTTTCCTGCACTATCCCTACGTGGAGGCGGCCATCAGAGCTACGCACCAGGAAAACAACTGCAACTGCACGGTGAGCACGATGCGCCATCGTAAACAAAATTATTTCACTTTTTTGCCTTTATTATTATTATTATGTTTTTTTTTTAATGCATTCCAACTCTGTTCAGGTAACAAAGAATGTGACTGCAGAAACAGGTTTTGAGCAAGACACGAGTCCAATAGAAGCAGAATTCCCTCAACACAATGATAATCATCACCACCATAACCCTCATGATCAACATCAGCAACTTCATCATCAAGACAACCAGGGTGGCTCCTCCAAAAAAAAAGTCGCCGCCACGTCCAGCGCGCACGAGCATGACACGGAAAACCAACCACCTGTAATCTTGCAAACACACACTTAAGCCAAAGACATCGGTTTCATTTTCATTACAGAACCAATATCTTAATTCTCTGACGGATATTTAACGATGCGATGCTCATTCAGCTAACTACTGCGCAAAGCGTACAGCTACTGGATTAGCGTGGTACAATCTCTGACACTTTAGTTCTAAATGCAGTTGTAGAGCAGTCTCGAAAATCAACTTACATGTGATTGAATATCTGTCACTTAAGAAATCGAGTAAAATAAATCACCTTGTTGATCGCTCTGTATAGGAAATAAGGAAATTCCTAAAATTCCTAAAAGCAATTCGTATGAGGATTCACTTCATTAAAAACAAAACATCCGTACGGGACGTGATTTTGCACAAATTTCTAAGCATGCTCATCGAGTATTTCAACTGCACAACAGTTTAACGTTCATTCTTCAAAAGGTATTTGTTTCATATTATTTGAACCGTAAAAGACAAATCCGCACAAATCACAACAAATTAAGTAGCAAGCGAAATTGGGCAAAAGTAATGGCACCCTATAAAAGGCAAAGAGTTAGTTGGTGTAGCTGGAGCGCTGCGATGGCTGAGCTGCATTATTTGAAGATTTTGCTTTCATTCTACATCTAGAGGGCGCTCATTCTCACTTTGTTTATTTCCGTATTTTGTCTCTATGGAGTTGAGTGGGTGTGGCTACTGGGTAAATGAGCTGTTTCCTCTTTGAAGATGCTTGTTCATAATAATTGTTCATAATCCAGGATAACACTTACAAAAACATAAGTAGACAAAAAACATCTAAACGATTAACTATATTTGTGATAAAGGAAAGTGTGGCTTTACAGTAATTAATTTAGATTGTAAGCACTCGTGGTCCAGTGTATGTTCTCAGCATGTCTCTGACCGGCTTTCAGACGAAGAGACATCGCCGATAGATTGTGGTGAATCGTGCGTTCCTCTTGGGTTCCTCTTTGCCGCTCTTAATGAAGCTTGCACGTCAAACCCGTCCTGGGTGTGTGCAAGCAGATGCTGAGCCGAGGAGTAATCACGGGGAGCACCAACACACCTTCTGTCCAAGATGGCTTCCTCTGAGAGCTGAGGTTTCCTCCAGGGACACATCATCAGCTGGAACCCGTCACACCAAACCATCGACCTTCTGTGATGTTTGTTTGACTGAACGAGGAGCTGGAATCGACACACTGGGGCTCGGTTAATATGCTGGTTTATACCAGGCAGATCTCTTATATGGTTATATGGAATAATCTAAAGATTTATATCAGAAAAATAAATAAATTGTTGAACTTAATGTTGCATTGTTAAATAGTGAATCATGTCATGTACTCACGCAATGCTTTTTCCTCAATAAAATATTCTACATAAACTCAGAAGCACTTGTTTCATCAGTTAGCATATTTTTTTTTAAGTTTGCAATCCTGCTGAATTCTCCATTCTGATCCGGTGGTTTTCATTACTATACCGGCTGTATAGAAATAATCACAGGGTTATGCTGATTAATTGCTGTTTCCATAGTAACAGCTCATTTAAAGGATGTTGTCTGGTTGCCGATTGACATAATCTAAGACTAATCATAAACAGGTTATTTATTTGCCAAAAAAAGTGTATGTGTATGCTCATCGATATGGTGAAGTTTCTTGTAAGCAAGTTAAGTTTACACACAGAGTATACATTTGGGGAATGGCCAATGCTTCTACAGAAATAACTAAGAGAAGAAGATATTTTACATTTTACATGCCATGGAACTATACATAGAAAGAAAATGTATGAAATTGTGCTTTAATAATAATAATAATAATAGGCAAACTAACTACTTACTTCTGTACTGGACAGAGTTCATCCTGTAACTCTAAATTGACATGCAGTTCTTCTTAGAACCACCAGGTGGTGTCTTGTGTCAAATGTCCACTACTGAGTTAATTGAAACACTGAGTCAGTCTCTCTCTCTCTCTCTCACACACACACACGCACACACACACAATAAATAACAATCTGAAAACTGCATTAGACATTATTAGATCTGCTCAGGACTCCTCTATGATGATGAGGATGCACCATCTTCTCATACGGCTACATTCTTCACCTGATTGTTAGTATGCTAATATGGCTGTGTACATTTGAGTAGCAGTATTCCAATATGCACTTATGCAAGTGCTAAGTATGTATGCTGATAGGCATCTACAGTACTAATGCATGCATTAGGCTGTTCGTTATCCTAGTATGCAAGTAGTTATGTGAGGAATTTTCGAAGGCTACTATGCATGCACATACACCAATATGCAAAAACAAAATAGGTATGTATGTTATTATGCATACATGCTAGTATGCAAGTAAGCTAGCATGGAAGTGTATAGGTATCTATAGCAGATGCGCAAGTATTCTAGTATGCAAATGTGCTAGCTTCTAAGTGTACCTGTGTGCAAGTATGCAAGTATGTGCATGAGTTATTATGCTAGTATGTAAGTGTACTACTATTGAAGTGTACAAGTGTTTAAGTAGGTAAGTGCTATAGTATTTTAGCAATAAGTATACCAGTATGCAACTGGTCTGCAAGTATCCCACTAAGAACTTGTTAGCATGTAAAATGTGCTATCATGCAAGTATGCTAGTATCTCAGTGTGCTAGTGTGTAAGCATTCGAGAAAGCAAGTGTCTTAGTATGCAGGAAAGTTCACTGGTCTGAAAGTATATGAGAACGATAATTGTGATACTTATTGTGATTCTGCGCTAGGAGACCCACGTTCATGCTTCCTTACATACTTAAGGAAGCATGAACGTGGGTCTCCTAGCACAGAATACTAATATGCAAGAACAAATAAGTATGTATGTTAACATGCCTATGTTCTACTATGTGCTCCAAGTCTCCTCATGTGGAAGTAGGTTCATATGTAGGTGTGCTAGTGTGCCAGTATGCTAGTACCTAAGTGTGCAAATAGGCAAATGTTATAGTATTCTAGCAGTAAGAGTGCGCTAGGGTGCTAGGCTGGAAGTCATGCATACGTTATTAAGCAATATGCTAGTATGCCAGACGCATGTATGTTAGTATGCAAGTAGACAAGTGTTATAGTATTCTAAATACTAAAGCACAAGGATTCCAGTATGCAAGTATTAGCATGTAAAGCATGCTAACATTGAAGTATGCAAGTAGGCAAGTGTTATAGTATCCTAGCAATAAGTGTGCTAGTGGATAAGTATGCTAGTATGCTAATATTGAATTGTGCAAGTATTATAGTATTCTAGTAATAAGTGTGTTAGTATGCAAGTACTCTAGTATTTAAGTATCACAGGGGCAAGTAGGCAAGGATTATAGTATAATAGCGATGAGTGTGCTAGTGTACAAATATGCTAGAATCTCAGTGTGCTAGTTGACAAGCATTATGGTATTCTAACAATTAGCGTGCAATCATTCATGTGTTAAAATGTTACTAATATGTATGTGCGTTAACATGCAGTACTACTAGCATCAAAGTGTGCTAGTGTGCAAGGATGGTAGTAAGCAAATGTGTTAGTATTCCAGAATGCCAGTACACATCAATTCTAGCAAATATTCAAGTGGTCTGGTACCCTAGCAAAAAGTGTGCTAGTGTGCAAGTATGCCTGTAAACAGGTATACTAGCATTTATGTGTGAAAGTAGGTCAATGATCTAGTTTTCTGATAATAATTCCGCCCTGTGCACGCCCTGTAGCAGCGGCGCCTTTTCCCTGACTTCATCCTCTCATCAGGAATTTCTTTTCCATCAGCAGTGAAGGTGTTGTGTTGTCCAAGGACGAACTACATTACACGCTACCTGATCTCCACAACTCTTGAAAAATACTCATTAGAGCTTTTATTGAAATGTCAGGAACAGGAGTGCGTGTGGAGAAGTGCACTTAATTTTCAGATAAAGTGAAAATCTGTATAACTAGCAAAACACTTAAAGCGCTTCAAGGCAGAGAGATGTTTTGTGTATTTTAGTTTTAATCCCGAGCTGTAACCTTGCTCTGTAACACATTGTACAAATCCTTTTAGCACCAATATTATACTGCTATTGCTGTATACACCCCTACACACACACACACACACACACACACACACACACGCAACTGCTATTATTTACAGTCAAGTGCACTTAACTATTAATGTTCAATATAATCAGGGCTCGGGTTCCTGTACATAATCTGAAATATGCACATATATTATACTCACTGCATGCACAAAAGTTGAGATTCTTTGATATCTGCATTGTTAATTTATGTAAATTTATTTATATTACTTTTACAGTTTTCCTGTTACCTGAAATGTACATGATCGGCTAGGAGTGTACAACTGCATAATCTATCTATATGTGAATGATTCAAAGTTAGTGGTTTAATTTTCAGAAAAATACAATTTCATCGTAGTTCTTTTTATCAAATTTCGGTAACACAAGTACGCTAGTACGGAAGCGAACTACTGTACAACAGATTGTGTGTAAAAGTTTAACAATGCTAACATGGACAAGTGTGGAAGCATACAGCTGTGCTAATATGCTAGTAGTTAGCAACTGTGCTAGTATGTACTAATGTGCACAGTAGTACTCAAGTAGGCATGTGTGCCGCCGTGTTTAAATGCTGTAGTATGCTTGTGTAATTTTGCATAGCTTGTGCTATTTAATGTACAGTATAAATATATACTAATATTTTAAGTATGAAAGTATACTGCTGCGCTGTACTAGTTTGATTAAATGCTTATACAATATAATAGTATGAAGGTCTGCTAGAGAGTATGGAATTTGGTATAAGTATGCTCGTACATTAGTATGCAAGTCTGCTAGTATGCATGTATTACACTGCGCAGCTTTACTGGTCTGTAATGTGGGTGTACTAGTATGCACTAATTAAGTACAAATATTCCAGTAAGCAAGTATGTACGTATGTATTCTAGCTTTGATTTATGATTGTCTAGACGCAACCAGCTTTGAATCATTTTGTTTATGCTTGTAGAACGTTGCTGAGACATTTTGAGGTGGGTCTGTGACGACAAAGATGAGCTAGTTTCCGATGCTAACTGATGACCGGTAGTTTTACGCGTCTTTTATTTGTTAGCAAGATTAACCTCGGAGCCCCTGCAAATGCTCCTTTTGTGAACTTCTCCTTTATCTCTGGACCATTTTCTGTTCTGAAGGTGTGAGGGATAAACACCACACACACTCACAGTGTAACCCCTCACCCTCGCCCATCCCCCTCCTGCATCATTAGGGACCTCTGTAACGCTCTAGCGATCAGGCTAAATTGAAATAAACCCGAGTGGACTTTACTTATCTAATCTCCTCACCGCCATGACACTTCATCCGTCTCACTAGGCCTTGGATCAGCGGCATCCAATCACAGCTTAGTGAAGAGTTTCAGCCCGCCCATATCTCCACTCTCTTTCACACTTCCTGTGGTGTATGGGTGTGTGTGTGTGTAAGAGTAATAGTATGTACTAGTATATTCTAGTATATACGTGTGAAAATGTACAATAACGTGCAAATATTTTAGTACACACGTTACCTTGAACGTGCACGCTAGCATGTAAGAGTGCAGAAGTACAGTATGTTCAATAAAACATAAACATGCTTGTGTGATAATAATGAAGTATAAAAGTAAGTAGGCATACATACATGCAGTATGTGCTAGTGTGCAAATATATACTATATGGACAAAAGTATTTGGCCAAGTCTGCAATGACATTGTATCCAAATACGTATACTTCAATATTGAACCTGAATTCAAAAATTAACAGGTTTGGCCAAATACTTTGGTCCATATAGTGTACAAGTATTGCGATGCGAGTATGTAACTCAAAGTATTCTACTGCAACATGCAAGCATCGATACAACCCTGCTAGCATGCTAGCAATTATTTTAGCATGTATTTATGGTAGTGTCTATTATTGAAAGTGTGCTTATCCTGTATGCACGTGTGGAAGGATACACCTACTGTATACTAGTATTCAAGTGTAATGTGTTAGTAAACAAGTATGCTAGCGTGCAGTAAAAATATGCTTGAATGCTAGAAACTGTGTGTGACAAAGTGTGTTTTCGTATTTGGTATGTATATGTATATGTATATGTGTGGTACAGGAATATACATTAGTATGTAAGTAGGCTTAGTAAAAAAGGTCAAATGCAAGTATGGAAGTGTGCAAGTATGCAAGTATATGCCTTCTAATGTGAAAGTGTGCAAGTGTACATGTGCAAGTATGTTAATAAACAACCGAGCAGGTATAGAAGTATGATATGATTACAGATTTTTTTTTTAAATAATATAATAAATAATATAAACTTTTATTGACTCCAGAATGATGAATGAGAAATAAATAACTTGGGAAAACTGAAGATTTTCAAGAACTGATTACAAAAAAAAAAAAAAGCTCGATAATGGTCTAGGTGTCAATCAGGTGTGCGGTGACTGACAAGCCAGGCAACCTGCTCGTCTTTTCCAGTGTGTGTGCCGGCGTATGGAGGAGGATAGTTGGAGAAAATAACCTAGTTATTATGTTGAAGAACCCTGCAGCTGTGCTTGAAAAATGCAGCTCTAGCACCTGAGTGGCATGTGTCACAGCGGGGCTGAGCCGCTTTTCCCGGAGGAGGAAGGTAATGATACGGAATTGCTGCCAGGGAGCTGCTGGAATATTTCACAGACTTTGTCCGAAATGATGCGGGATCTAAATGTCAAGCGCAAACTTTTCTGCGTTTCTGATGGACTCTTTGTTTTCTCTTGAAAAGCCGGCCGAGTTCTTCACTTCCTGTCCTTATATACGYTTATTAAACCTCCACTCTGATGCAGCATGAGGAATTCATCGCACGCAGGTGAATGCTCGAATGAGCCCCAAAGTCTGGGAGACCTCTCCTGTCTGGCGAGTTAACGAAGGAGACAGGAGTCTCTCGCCGTCCTGTCACGCCGCTGAC
>QMIH01000839.1:83026-124260 GCA_003987875.1 Clarias batrachus | reverse complement strand
AGCATGACACTATACCCTGGACCGGGTGCCAGTCTGAACTCATGCTTACATTAACAATACGCCCATTTTAAAATCATGTTTCCAAATGCGCAACAGAAAACCCCTATAGAGGCCCAAAGAAGAATGCTAAAAGAATTATACATTCAAAGTGACATTTTAGAGACAATACATCAGCGCAACATGTTGCCCAGTCGGGTGATGTGTGATTATACATCTATAGAGTTTTGTAATACAGTAGAATTACATTTCTAAAACTCCCACAGGCACCAGATCTAAGCCAATGTTTTTTTTTTTGTTGTTTTTTTAAGAAGCTGTGATTAAAAAGGTCGTTTTTTTCTGAATAACAAACGTATGATTGCTTCCAGATTGCCTCGTGTTGTTTGCACAGTTTTGGCTGGAGATCCTCTTTTGCCCAGTGGCTCCAAATCTCCACTCTTGGACTAAAAATTCTTGTGGACCCAGAAGACTTGCAGCTTTAAATATGCATGAGTGTTGCAGTGAAGTTTCAGATACAGGGATTGCATCAGTATGAGCTCATTCTGTCTGGCCTTTGGCTGTCCCTTGGCCTGCACATCACGAGGGATGCTGGTCTATACAGTTTCTTAAATTTGCATCGTGAAGTCCCCCAAGATTCCGACTGTCATTTTGTTTTGTTTTGTTTCTTTTTTTTTTTTTTTCTCCCACCCCAAGTTTGTCGAATGGAACAAGTTTAGTTTGTACATGTATTTCAGCAAGCTCCAAATAAAGTCGGTCAGCGTAGGTGTGTTTGAGGTGCGTCCAGGACGGACAGACAGATCATGTGTCTAAAATCCAACCAAGCTGGCTGATGAGTCTTTATAGAAAACTGTGTGTTTGAGTGTCTGAGTCATTGTCTTGGTGCTTTTGCAATTGAGCACACACACACACAAATTCATAAAAACTATTTCAACCTGGTTCACAGACTGGCATGTTTATTTGAGGTGAAAGGAAACCGAAGAACCAGGAGGAATCCTACACAGAACTAGTGATCAGAACCAAACCAGTGCGCTGTGTCTCAGATCATCTCAGCAGGCACAAKCTTATACGCACTTCCATTCTTTATTGTTCATCATGACCTCATGACCATCTTTTTAGTATTCCATATAGAGTAGGAATAAATTCATTATCCTCGTGCTCGATGCAAAGTGAAGATTACGTCCGCCCGCTCTCCGTGGAGCAGCTTGTCTGTGAGCTGACCTCTTTATGCTGGTCAGGCTTCCTCAGCGTCCTTCTGCTTTGCATTATTCACAATGAACCAGCCATGGCAGCTCGTCTCTCCCCGGTCCCCTCACACGTCCGTTCAAGTCTCCTCAACAGTGCACACATTCTCCTGGCTCACATACAAAGAGCCTCATGCACATGTGTATTTTCCAGGTCCCTGACAGTATTAAATATTAATGTTGGTATAATTTCCGAGGCTCCCAAGGAGCTGAGGAATGCAGGCCCCGCAGTCATTGGTGAGATGTGTGTTTTTCCCAGTGGCATGACGATTGTCGAAATCAATTTGGAATTGAGTAAGGAAACAGCTCTGTGTTTAAAAGGCTTATGACTTTATTCAGGAAAAGGGAAACGGAATGTGTATGTGTTCCAATCCGGGGAAAACAACATGCTAAAAAAAAGGGAAGAAGGAGGTATAGGGGGTACCCTTTAGGGTATGTTATTGCACCAGAATTTCTAGTTAGTGTACTTCTCACTGGAATGAACCCGACTTTTACACACACGACTCCAAATTTTACTAGTTGACCAGAAGTTCTAAAAAATATCTCTATCATAGTTAAGAAGGAAAAAAACTGTTGTTTTTTTTTTTGGTCTTGTTTTTAACATGACTTTTTTTTTAGACTGTTTAATTTGTACGAACATGCCAAAGCGAACTTTAATTAACAGCCGTACACAGACTACAAAATGATGAAAATGTTCTTTAGAAGCAGGCTTCAGAGGTATTTACAAGCATGAATCGTGACAGCTCAGCGATTGCATGAAACCTCTAGTTAAAATGTGTCCGTTTGCTAATTTTACACCGGTTGGCATTTCTACGAATTCAGGTACTGCAGAATAAAAGATGAACAGCAGTCTACTCTCATCTAAACACAACGTATAAAGTGTTTATAGAAACCTCCGCTGGACAATGAGCGATTTATTTGTCATATCGATCTATCCAGGAACCTCTGGAGTYCAACTAGGGGCCTTGGAGACCAATGGTGACCGTTGTATTTATTCCCAGTTTTGCAATCGTGGTAGGACCTCCAGTCAACATTCACACGCACAAGCTATGGGCARTAGTGCTAATCTGCTTGTGGGAGGAAACCCGAATACCTGTTGGAAACCTGCCAAGCACTGGAAGAACATGCAAACTCCACGCACACAGACCCAGAGGTGTGAATCGAACCCGGACCCTGGAGGTCGGAGGCGACAGTGCTAACCACGATGCCACGATGTCGCTTGTTTTGTCATATGGCTACCAAAATGTCATTGAGATATTTGTATTCGCGTTCGTAGGTGGTCAGAAGATGTTTGTGCTAGCTCATGGACATCCTCATCCTCAGATAAGACAGCATGCTAAAAGTTATAGTTAAGCAAAATCACCCAGCAAGTGTTATATGGCGTTTATACAACACTTCCACAAACACCATTTAATATCAACAGATTCTGATTTTTTTTCTCCAGCTATTTTGCTCCACCAAAACATATCCTTCCACGAGGGGCGGAACTAACCAACCTGGCGACCGTCAGTTAGTGTAATTATCAAGGGTGAAAGTSGTAGGGACTGAAAATGTGCCACAATGTGAGGAGAATAAACCATGGAGGTGGTGGATGGTCCTGTAAATCTCATACGTTCCCCTTTAGATTTTTCTACTTATTCTGCTTTAAATATTATCWCCGTTAACTGATGGGGTTAAATCCCAAATAGTGTTAAATGGAAAGCTAGTGCACTATGTAGGGTGTACGATCCCTTTTTCCGCATATTGATCAGGGATTATGGTGGGATTTGGAATTCAGCCTTGTGTTAGAAGCTAGTTAGTGTTAAGTAAAGACTTTTATTTTGTCCCAATATACATTACAGCACAGTGAAATTCCTTCTTCGCATATCCCAGCATAACTGGGGCCGATCAGTAACTCAGTGCCTTAGCCCTCTGAGCCAYCACCGCCCTACAGTTGTAGCTGTAAATAAAAGAACATGGATGATTCAGATGCGATTCGGCACGATATAGAAGTGATTACTAAGGACAGAGCGTGTTGTTTAAAACGAAATGACGTTATCAGATGTGTGTTGTTGCTGAAAGTGCTTCTGCGACTGGCTGTGAATGAGGGTTTCACGTACAGACTGACTCTCACCTGACAGTCCGTATAATTAGCCACTGTAGAACAGCTGGAACGCTGAGTGATACATCACTCGATACGTTATCGTCCATTATGATACGTTATCGTCCATTATCATCACTTAATGTATAGAATGAGTCTCGTCCAATCAGAAATAGCTGTTGTACAGTATAATACACGATGACATTGAGGTGCAAACCAACTGAAGTGCTTTGACCAAAATCCTACCGCAGTTCGAAACTACTGTCCATCTTGTTGATTTGTGCTAACAGTTTTAGCGCTGTCCTGATGAGTGTGTTTATGGTATGCGACCTGTGCTCAGACTTTTCCCCACATTTATTCTCCATTTCGCTCACTGTCATTCATCTGCTGAGCACCGAGAACCACTTTTACATCAAAGCCTCGTGCGACTCCTTTGTCCCAACATCCTTTTGATTTTCTGGTTTACTCTCTTTTGCACACTCTCTCTTATTTTTTGTTATTTTATTTTCCCCCAACCACCCTCGCCCCCATCTTTYGCGGTCACCTGGCATCCAACGGAGAGCCGAGTTCTCCACCCGAGGCCGTCGTGCCACCGAATTACATTGCTGTTCCGCGTTATTAGATGTGACACTCCAGTGAGATAATGGAGGCTTTCTTCATCCCCATTTGAAACCCTAATCGCATTTCTTTGATTAATAGGCGCTGATCTGCATATCAAGGGCCCTTGTTAATTTACTCCAGCGCAAATCCCCCACCCCTTCTTTACGATGCGCTTTTGAAACAGATGAAGGGGAGAATAAGAATGATATACATATCTGTTCTCCTCATCTCCTCCCTCCTGTGCGTGCTGGGACGAGGCATCTAAATGCAAAGGCTGGAGGTGGAGGATGGTCATGGTGTGATGAAGCTTCTGTCTGACGAGGTTCGATTGGAGACGACAACCCTTTTTTTTTTCTATATCCGAGATGGTGCATGCAATGGAGCTGCCTCTTGAATATTTGAAGATTTATAGTAAAAAAAAAAAAGTAAACATTTACCTAAATAGTGTATTTTCATATAACCAGCAGAAACACCTTCCGAGCCCCCTCATGATACAATTCTGCAGTGCATTGCACAATAATTCCGCTGACTTGGTTTATTCCAAGTTTGTTCTCTACTCCCTTTCACTGTAGGTGGAGTGTTTTTAGCGTACTCATCATTCCAGACCCAGACCCTCACAGTGACCTTTCCGGCTCGGTGGAGCCAGTCAGGCCACAGGAAACCCAAATCTACACCTAGCTCTGGCAGGGTCAGTAATAATACTCGGTTTAGGCTACGCATACGGAGTCAGCGCTCCGGTTGACAGATGTCCGTTCGACTATTTTAGCGTCAAACCCTTGACATGTGAGGAATGCGTTATTCAGATGTGATAAGGGGTTTCTGAGCCAGCGACGTGGCAACTGTGACCACATACGAATACTTGGCTCACGAGTGGAACGGTCCRAACGAGAGTATTTATGGGAAGCCAGAGAGACATTTTCATTCCCGAGCCTGAGACGAAGAGGGGCTGTGCAGTGATTAGGTCTCTCCTGCTCAAATCATAACTCCTTCTTCTTCTTGGTTTCACACTCCATCACTCGTGAAGATGGTGCATGGAATGTGTAGAAGGACAAGCTGAAGCGCACACACTGTCTCTCACAAAAGGCCTTAAAGGAGACTCGCATGACTCTTCTTGTTTTCGTACGACAGAGATCATCCATGTTCTACCGTAACATTAGAGCGTGATCAGCAGCACTGAACTGAAGGGTTAGTTAGTATTGCTGTATTCTGGACAACCTTTATAAACTGCTGTTGCTCAGAGGGACTAGAACTCACTGTTTATCAAACTTTCAATGCAAATGTCTTATAGCCAGACGGACAAAAACATGGTGGTGGTGCTAAAAAGTCTCACTGAGGTGAAAAAGGGAATTTTCACATAGGATCATATAACACCAGTTTTCATAATGCTTAATGCTGCTTATCCCCAAAAACCAAAATAACAAAACTGAAAACACAACAACATAGCCAGAAATAATAAAAAGCAAATAAGACAACACAACAATTTAAAATTTACAAATTCTTATCGCTGATTGGACGAGACATCTGTCACTCAAGACATACAAAAAGTATTGCAGCCTCATGGCATTTAAATGTCCGTGATGCTGCGGTTACTTTTTTTTTTTTTTTGAGTGACAGGTGTCTCGTCCAATCAGTGGTAAGATTCAACAAACCGAAAAAAGTAGGTGTGGTTTACGAATGAAATTYTTACCAAACCTACTTACTGATCTTTACTGGCAGACGTCTTGTCCAATCCAGTTTGACTGAATATGTCGTTGTGTTTTCTCATTCTGTATTTTGTTTCTGAATATGTCGTTGTGTTTTCCGACTTATGTCGTTTTTCAGTTTTGTTATTTTGTTTTTGTCTTTGATTTTTTGTTTTCTTTTATTATTTTATTTTCGGTTTTGTTTTTTGTTTTGTTTTGCACTTCTCTGCCAACGTACCCATTTTATGCTTAATTTTTGTGAATATGCATGCACATTTATATTTTTATCAGATAAAAAGAAACACATTTGCTAAATACAGTTTCAGGCCCTTTTATGTTTTTGTGTCCGGAACTTTTTTGAATTAAAATCTTTCAACGGTCTTAATTGTCATTCAGATGAAACTTGGCCGATTTAGATTTCACATGAAAAGACAAACATGAAAAATGTATTATTCGAAAATGAAAAATTGTTCAGATGTTGCAACATGAATGTGACATGGTTACGGACACTACAAATTTTTAATTGGGGGAAAAAATCCTTTATTTTGCACAAAATGCTTTAATCTAAGCAACAATTCTTACAGGTCATATGCTTCTAGAAGCTTACACCAATTTTGTATCAATACTCCTCAAAAGAAATATGAATAATTTGCATTTTAAATGGTTATTGTTTGACGCGAGACAGTATAATGCTGGAAATGGACATATTTTGGGCCACATATAAAATTATCTCTCCAAAAATGCTGAAGTTAGCAACCTTTAGGGAAGCGAGATCGGTCACTTTCATGTTACATACACATCAGGCGTAGCTATTTTGGCACACACATTTTCTGTATTATATGTAAAACATAATAAAATCAAATCAAATCAGCACCAGTACTTTGTTTTGGCCGGTGAAGATTAAATGTCAAGTCTCAATCTAATTGATCAAACCATGTAGCATATCCATAACCAGGGTAATGCAAACCAGCATGAACCGGCGCTAAGCCGTCATTCTTTCAGGAAGGTTGCTTGATCAATTGGCTCAGGTGTGTTCTCTGACCACAATTACGTCCCCACAAAGGCCCTTTGTGACAAAGATTAGGGTTCGCAAAGTTAACTGGATGTGATAAGGAGATTCCTATCTCGCCCAATCAGCTAACAAGGCATTGTTCTTTCAATCAGTAAAGCTGTTAACAGATGTTACCTTTAAATGATGTCTCTCAGTCTGTCCCTCATACACACACACACACACACACACACACACACACACACACACACACACACACACACGTGATGTTAATACCCGGCTCATAGCCAGAGGCTCAGTAAGTTAATTAACCAGCTCATTTCCAGAACACCTCTGAGGAACTTAGAAGCTAATTTATGGGTTAATTAATACGACGGGCTAAAGGTAAACATCATAAGAATCAATTTACTCATGCCGACAGCACCGGGGGATACGAGACTACCTGCTCCTCCGCAGATGGAACAAGGGACGGGGCCTGAAGTGGAAGATCGCTCGGAAATAAACGGAGGGCTGGCTCGGTTGGCAGCCGCCTAGGCAGCGCAATCACAGCTTTGTCAGAACGAACAATTAAAATCTTATGCAGGCAGCGATGCTCGGGCAAAGTGGCCGTTGTCTCAGAGAGGGGGAAAAAAACTGTCATCATCAGGACAGGTGCCAAAGTCCAGGTGTGGCAGATGGTCCTCCTGTGTAATGCCAAGAGATGCCTGTCTGTCTGAGATTAAACATCAATAGAGGCAAAATTAGCTGAAAAAAAAGAAGGAAAAAAAAAAAAAAACGGGGCCCAACGTTTGAGAAGATAAACAAGCTGATTTGTTGTCTTCTTGCTTGCAGAGAAGATGGCAGTGTTGGTGTTTTTCTTCCAACGTCTGAAAGAGATCCGTTTCKGTGATGAACTACAGGGCTCCAGAATTGTGATTACAATCATGCCGGCTAAATCACTTTGCAGTCAAGAGAAAATAACCTGCCTAAGATAATGAACGGGTGAGTCTTTGGCTTGATTGGCACTCCGAGTATGAATAACCTGGAATTATTCGTAATAACCATGGTAACCGTGCGGTAATTGCCAGAAAATTCTCCCGTCTCAGAGCCGTGGTCGGAAGGGGTAGAAGAGAGGAAGAAATTAGTCCTTGCAAGCAGTTAAACCTCCATTAATTGTATGCAGTGTGTGTGTGTGTGTTTTATGTCACAAAGGACAGCACTGCTTCCAACTCTCAGGGGTTCTTTCTTTCGGCCCAGAATGAAGGCAATTAGCATTTAGGCTCGTGAAATGTTTTCCGTGCTCTCGCGGAACACAATTCAGATCCCGACTAATCCATAGATAAAAGCTGGGGAAATTATGTAAAATGTCGACGTTTAAGTCTTCACACATGAAAGCCCTTTCTTTCTATTTTTCTTTCTAATAATAAAAAGACGCAGCGTTGCTGCAATTTTAGGCGCCCAATCAGCCGTGGGTAGAGGACACGTGGCGTTCGTGAAATCTTGTCTCGCTGAAAAAGCAGATGGCCAAGAGGAAAATCTACACGCCAGAAGAGGCCCGGTTGTTATACAATAGCGGCGGCTCAACCTGAAAGCGCCATGTGAGCGGCGCCGTATGAGAGTGTAACACACACTCCGCGCCGTAGATCCAATTTCCGAACTCAGGTGGACCTTTTTCCTGGAAGCTCGCGCCTCCCTTCGACTGCATGCCGAGCGCAAAGGGAGGTGAAGGAATCTCGTGATTAATAAAGATACCATGCAAATAAGCATTCCCTTCCCTCGGTATGGGATTTGAGGCGAAGGAGAATGGCAGGCATGTTCTGAGTGGGAGCGACGGAAGAATGAACCATAAAGAGAGAGAAATGTTCCACAAAAGTTCCTGCTGGCTTGCTTTAAACCTCTCGGACGTCGTGATCTTTCGGGTCACTCGAATTGTTCACGGGGCCAATGGAGAACAAGCCTGAGGCTAATATTACTGATGTCGTGGATGGGGCCCAGGGTCTGAGCCGAGGCCCTGCAGGAGCCCTGATTCTCTCCAGGGGACAGTGCAGGCTTTTGTTCTCCTCTCATGCCTGGCATTCCCCACGCAGACCGGCCTCGGAGGAAGCCCGCGTCGATGCCGAGGCACATGAGCCTTTTCTACTCAGCGAAATTCAGCCCCTGAGCACAGCCCATTCGGAGCGAGCGCTCTAAGATCTCTTTAATTAAATACGACCGGAGAAAGACAATGGGAGCAATACAAGGTGGCTGGAAGGTGCTACCAGCGTGGCTGTCGTCACTGTAGTCAGTTCAGACAAACCTTTCACATCCATATCTTCACACATGAGATACATACATTTTCACAATGGCGTGCTGAACATGAATATACAGCAGTTACTTGTATATTCACGAGGAATCCGATCGGACAGGAGGCATTCCATGAGTGGTGATAATAGACAGCAACAGCACTGGGACGTTTTAGTATGTGCGTCACTTAGTAATCCAGGTGTTCTAATAACCGCTGCCTACCAAATTCCTTTCAGCAAGAAAAAAACACATTCGATTAGGTGATGCCATCTTAAAAAACACTTTGTCTAAGTTTTGAATTGTCTGTTTTGAATCGCCTCTGAACGGTCTGTGTTGTTTTGTTTACGTCTATGCTGAGCTACACAGTTAACTAGTCTCTAAAATAAGGTTGTGTCCCAAGTCCCTCTATTATTTTAAAAATACTACTTAGTGTGTGAAACAAGGGAGTGTACACCCTACATAGTGCACTAGATTTCCTTTTAACGCTATTCAGGATTCAATGCAGAACCTGGAAGTTAACAGAGCTGAGAAGGTTATAAGGGGATTTACAGAACTGCCCATCACCTCCATGGCTTATTCTCCTATTTTACTCCATTTAACTTTACAGTATGTATGACTGGGCGTGTCCCAGATGTTGTACAGTGGTTACTTACACTAATTCTCAGCGTGGGTGAGAGTAGGTCTGTACGGTCCACAGTATTGAGGAGAGAGCAGCTGCCTGACAAAACCACATTCACACCCAGTCACAGAAGCACTTTCAGCAACAACACACATCTGATAACGTTATGTCGTCTTAAACAACACGCCATCTCTGCAGTAATCACTTGTAAGTTGCTCCGAATCTCATGTTCTTTTAATTACGACTACAAAGCTAACTAGCTTCTAACACAAGGCTGAATCCCAAATCCCTCTCTAAGGGTGTGTGGAACAAGCTGTACACCCTACATAGTGCTTCCCATTTAACCCTATTTGGAATTCAACCCCAGAACCCAGACATTTACGAAATGCGGAAAAAAGTACAATAGAAATATAGTGTGAAACTTATGAGAGTCTCAGGACTGTCCACCACCTCAATGGTTTATTCTCCTCACCTTCTGCCTATATAGTGCCAGTAAGAGTTTATAATCTCTTCCACTACTGTTAATTACACTAATTGTCAGTCGCTAACTGTCGTTTGCCAGCTCCACCAGTCGCGGTTGGTTAGTTCCACCAGGCCTGGAAGGATATGTGTTGGCGGAGCAAAATAACTGTTTACATGGTTAAAGAAACAAATCCTAATCTGTTGGTGTTTGTGGAACTGTTGTATAAAAGCAATATCGCACTCGAGGTCGTGCCGTTGTGGTCCATATGACGAGCACTCCCTCTGTTTGATATTGCTTAAATATAATATGAATCATACTGTATACTCGGGCCTTGACCAATTGAATTCAAAATCTATGGAAGATGTTTCGAGTGAACACCATCGAAACACCATCAGTGTCTTTTAGAAGAACCTCTCCTCACCGCTCTGTTGCAACTCTTCTCATGTCTCATAGTCACCTGGCTCCTTACTATTTTGTTGACTGCTACACATAATAGTAAAAATACATTAGGCGAATTAATAACGCTGTTTTCTGACATGAACCAACCAAAGATCATCCACTAACATGAAAGAAAGTGAAGAGTCTCAATATGGAGTCGATGAACCTTTTCGTTGCCTTCTGTCTCCAGAACAGGCCTGCAGCCTGTGTGTGATTGGCCCAGCTGGAAAAAAAAAATTTGGAGCAGACATTTCATGACTGGATGTGCGCTCCCTTCAGAGGATTTGTTTAATGGAAATTTGGTGTAGGGAATATTCCCCCAAGGTCCAAAGAGCTGGAGCAAATCACAGGGATGTGTGGAGTACATGTGTGATTTTACCCACCGCTGGTACACTACGCCACTACCAAAACCCAAAGCTCACAACACACACACACACACTTGAACGTGCTTCCCTTCTGTGCTTTAGCTGACCATTTCATGCCCTGCTTAATCAGTTCTACAATAATATTATATGCTCTAAAGGTAGCCATGTTGGTTTGCCCCGTTGCCGACAGCAGATACAGGAGTTTAACCCCCGGCATCAAAACATGGTGCATCATCGTTTTTTCTTCGATTTCATCACCGTTTCACGTCTCAGCATCCAGCAGCAGAGCTGCTCATTCAGGATGAGGCGGTTAAGAGGGGACGAAAGAAGAAGACCGCGAAAGGGTGAACGAGGGAAAAAACATCCGACGTGGATGGCAACAAGCTCCGACAGCTCGACAGAGGCTGGAGGAAGGAGCTTATTTCATGGCTGATTTGTTTTAATATCTGGTGCAACGGCGGGAGAGCGAGCATGGGGCAAGACGGAGAGAAAGAACATGACGAGGAGGGGGACAAAAGGGTCAAGATGAAAACGAGAAAGATAAGGTGGTGAACAGTGGAGACGGCGACGATCTGAAGGGACGAGTTAGAGGGGAGCAAGTGAGGGGGAAAAAAAGCAAAGATGCTATGAAAGAAAGAAAGGAAGAAAGCAGAGTTCCTCTTTTTAGCGTTGTCTCCGTTTTGTCATCCGGGAAGAACAAAGCGGCAAAAGTACAAAACATGACAAAACATCTGTCACGGGCTTCAAAAAGCATGTCTCACGTCTTTTCTCACGAGAGAGCCCAGGGGAGGAATTCAGATTTGACAGTGACAGGAAAACGGAGTGTGCCACGTTTCCTGAACTTTCAGAACGCATCTGAGATGTGCAGCTCAAACGATCCGATCCGGGAGAGATGTTCAGCTACGACAGATATCATTTTTAACTTTTTTTTCCCTGTATAATATTGTACAGTACAACAAATTTATCCCAGTCCTTACTTGCTTCTTTTTGACTGCACACACACACACCATGGCATGCAAAGCTGAAATTTTAGTCAGATGGAGTTCTTTCGCATTTCTAAGGCAATATTGGCAACAAGATTTCTTTCTTTATATGCCAAGATACAAGACAATCCATAACAAAGACGGAGACAGTACACTGTGTAGATTATGATACACCTTCCCGCGTGCACTGCTTTGATGCTCAGTGGATGAGCAATAGGTGAAACAGGTTCATGATGTTGACCCAAGCTTACTTTTATGTTTAATTGATCTATTTGGAAGTGCGTCTTTCTTTTTTCTGTGCCACGGCGTAGTGCATGGTAACAGAAAGCAAAATTCGACGCTTGAATCTCCTTCAAAAACAAAGAGGCGGGCCTTTTTTCCCCCACCGATCCAAGCGCTGTCCGTGTCACGGGCCTGTGTGCAAATTGATGGTGTCATTATCAGTGCAGTGATGCCACTTATTACTCATGTCAAAGTGACAGCTGGTCGCTATGGCACCTGCTGCGCCACTCGGTGCCAAGTTATTATTCGGGATGATTAGTGACATCATTCTTTCGGCTCTGCATTCACAGCAAGGCAGCGAGTAGTGGAGACAAAAAAATCAGTACCAAACCTGAATTTATGCAACAATCAAGGGTTAAATCTGTAGGAGACTGGACGGACGTTTAAATCTACATTAGAAAAACATTAGAGTTTATGTTTAACATTTTATCATGTTGTAACTTATAAAGAAAAAATGAAAAGCTCATTTTTTCTGGAAACATACCACCATTTACATGTTTACAGCCAAAACATGGTATTGGTGCTAAATGTGTATAATGTGAATTTTAATATATAACACCATTTTTCATAATACTTAATGCTTCTTACTCTATCTCCCAATTCATGCTTCGCTTTTTGTAAATATGCTACACATTTTATATTTTTCATCAGATAAAAAGAAATACAATTGTATGCCCTCTGTAGTGTCCGTAACTTTTTTTAATTCAAATCTTTCAAGGATCTTAATTATCATACGGATAAAACTTCGCCGATTTAGATTTCACATGAAAATACATAAATCTGAAAAAGTGTATTATTATAAAATTATAACTTGTTAAGATATTGCAACATGAAAATTACATGGTTACGGACACTACAAACCTTTTGGGGAAAAAAATCCTTAATTTTGCACGGAATAGTAACAATTTTTACAAGTCATATGCTTCTAGAAGCTTACACCAAGTTTAGTATCAATACTCATATAGAAATATGAATAATTTGCATTTTAAATGATTATTGTTTGAAGTGAGACAGTATAACACTGAAAATGACCATCTTAATAATAATAAACATAATAAAATCATCTCACCAATATGGCTGAAGTTAACAACTTGAAATTTTTATGGAAGAAAGATCAGTCACTACCATGTTGAATAAACTACAGACGGCACACAACATTTTTTGTATTCTATGTATAACATAAAACATTTTTAAAAAGGCATTTGAAAAGAATAACTGCTACAGTGGAGCTTAAAATATGTCAAGATCACACCRAGCTCTTTCATTTGTGACCCATCGTGATTCGTAAATTTCTTGCTACACTTGCTACAACTTTCTGTGACTCATAGCTCTGTCATACGTTCACGTTTGTGATAATTCATGGCCTTGTGTAGTCAATTATAGTTAGCCTTGGGGCTACAGAAGCCTAAAGAAAGCTACCGCAGGGCTACAGCAAAGAGAAGCACACAGAAATTTATCCAAAGTACACAGAGAACTGCTAGACACTATGGTAATAGACAGGTCATGCTACTAATCGTTATGACAGATACCGTAGCGGCGTTGTTTTGCGTGATGCTAAGGTGTTCATAAGCAGCACAATTGTGACTCTCATTTCGTGAGTTATGGCAGGTCTGTCTGTAGGGGTCATAAATCCTCATAGCATAGCTTAGTACTAAGTAATTATCATTATGTGTGGCCCCATGTACCAAATTGTTGGCTTTACCGTGTCTTTACGTAGCACCACCATATTGTGCCTTAGCTTTGCCTTAGCGCTGCATAAGCTACACTTTAGCTAATGATGTCAGAACATGTCAGAGCCACAAAACCGTAACGATTTGTAGCACAAACAAACTATAATACAGTTGTGAGGTGCTACTTTGGGAGCTTTAAGCTAGTCAGTGTAACTGGGAAAAATGGGGAATTAGTCAGGAAAGAAAGGCTAAATGTACAGCGTTAATTGGAGCATAAGTCTGTTTATTACTTTCATCATTGATAATGTAGTTGGTCAGATTTGTTCTGGTGAGTCACACAAGCAGTTAAAACAAAAAAACATTTGAATTTACATCAAATAACGCAAATAACATTCTTTTCCTCAAAGTTTAACTTTTAATCTTTTTAATCTTTATATTTGAATCTTATTCCATCTGATTATAATAAATCTAATCTAGAGAGCAGCACCTCTTCTTTAAAAAAAAAATTAAGTGTGAAACCAATTTAGGAGAAATACACTAACATTCAAAAGTTTGTACACCTCTTCTACTTCCACAGTCTTCCCTGATTTTTCTTTTTTCTACGCTGTAAAGCAATGCTGAAGACGTCCAATAATATAATAGTATACAATAATCTCCTTTGAACAGTTGATATTGAGATGTGTCTGCTACTTACAGTATACTTGCTTTCCTGGGAAGGTCTTTGTGAGAGCCAGTTTCATCATGGGTTTTTTGCAAATGCACTTGACAATACTGTTCTTGTAAGACTTACATAATTACCCAATGCCATATGTGTTATTTCATAGTTTTGAAATCTCCGTTATTGTTTTGGAATGTAGAAAATAAATCAAATTGAAAATACATCAAATTAGAAGGTGTGTCCAGACTTTAGACTGGTGATGTACAGTATATCGTTAATTGTACATCACCGGAACATAAGTACATGTTGACTTTACCCAATTTATTTACTTTTATCATTAATAATGTAGACAAAACAAACAAATAAACCCCAGAATCTGTCAGTTTTGTATAGTCAAGTAACACAAGACTATATAAAAAAAAATCTTTTGATTTTTACATCAAAGGCAAATAACTTTCTTATTCTCAAAGTTTAACCTTTAATCTTTTACACTTAATCTTTAAACTTTAAAGTTGAATCTCTATTCTGTCTGATCTTCATTAATCTGATCTGAAGAGCAACTATGTGCTCAGACCAGCATTTTTTCTTAAAAAAAAAAAAGAAAACGTTAATTAATAGGAGACTCAAATATTACTCATAAACGATTAAAACGTTTAAGTGTCATACATTTAGCTTTCAGCTTTCATTAAATAAAATCCATTTAAGGCTTCACACTTTCTCTTCCTCATGGCCAAAGCTCCTGATTTTATAACACAAAAGCTAGCAAATGTTTGTAATGTTACATTCTACATCTAATTTACTCAGATGTAAGTTCATATGAAATTATGAAAAAAATATATATACATCATTTTGTGTCAACAAAAGTCACACATTATATAGTATGGTGTATATTATGGACGGCATGGTGGCTTCGTGGTTGGCACTGTATTATCGCCTCTTCAGGGTCGAGGGATCTGTGTGCATGAAGTTTGCATGTTCTCCCTGTGCTTGGTGGGTTTTCTCCGCGTTCTCCGGTTACCTCCAACAGTCCAAAGACATGCAGATTAGGCATTAGAAGTGGCATTCCCAAATTACCTGTCAATTGTGAATGTTGACCGAGGTTCTACCACAGTTATAAAATTGGGGATAAATATAACGGTAGTCACCACAAGCCTCCACGGTCTTCAGTTGCACTACAAAGGTTCCTAGATGTATGGATGGATGATGGTACATACAGTATTGTACAGTAAGTATGTCATTTAGCCTAGCACAGGTTGATGTTTGCTAGCCTGAAAATTTCTATGAGGGCACTGAGGTTGAAACGATTAAAGAGATTTTAACTATTACTTGTCTGAAACAAAATAATATTATTTAAATAAAATAATCTCCTTGCTAGCTCACTTTCTACTGGATCTGCTGCACAGGATTATGGGATGCATAAGACAACTAAGGATGTACGTATTTAATTCAGGCATGACTAGATCCCTTGCTAAAGTCCAAATAGGCTGGATTTGTTGAAGAAGTTTAATATCCACAATACTTTTGAGTTTATTTCGTTAACTTCCATAAGCGAGAGAGCAAATCGCGCCCCCATAGCTCAGGGTGAGAGTGTTTCTCTTCACGTTCCTGTGCGCGAGTATGTATGAGCTGATCTCAGGAGGTCATGAAACAGGCTCTGACTGTCTGAGAAGTAAAGTGAAAGCAATACACATTGATCTAATCGCCTATTTTCAGCGGCGCTTCTCAGACGGTTCACGATGCTGTGCTTTCATTCAGATTTGAAAAAAAAAAAACTTTTTTAAAGTATATTTTAGGCTAGGAGAGACTGTTTTCATTGATGGTGTGTGTGTGTGTGTGTGTGTGTGTGTGTCTTTTTCTGGTTCCTGTGTCTGAGCCGCTCCACTTAACTAATGGTCCTTGCAGTCTTTCCCTCCATGGTGTCATTATTCTGCCTTCCACATGGCTGGCACGCTAATAAACACACTGTGAAATGCATTATGGTCCAGGGAAGAAATTTGCAGGAGCTAAAGCGTGCCTTCTTTTCTCAAAAACAATCCGAGTCTGTGTGCTTATTGTGTCTTTCGAGCGGGGAAGGCTTGTTTTTTTTTTTTTTTTAATCATCCGTGATTGGAAAGTCAGCGAGGCCGATCTTTTCTCCATCTGCTTTGTAAACAGATCTGTTAAAATCTTTTGAAAAGCGTGAAATGACTGCGCTGCTTGTAATTCATACTAAATGAAGGCTCGTAAGCTGCGTTCTGGTCAGGGAGAGTACTGGTCTGTCCGATTCTGCCACGGCTGAAGGAAGCGGCCTCGATGATGATGATGATGATGATGATGATAATGATGATTCCTGTGAGGACACTCAGAGGAATTAAAGCAAAATGCATTTTTATTTTATTATTATCATTATTATTATTATTATTATTATCCATTGGAGTTGATAATGTTTTATCAACATTGAGCAAGGAGACCAACTTCTTTTTTGTTTGTAGATCAAATCTTTAGAATATGTTGTAGACGTTCAGTTCTGTTTTTGTTTTTTTTGCTCAATTCAACATCTCACACCTTCTGAAAAAAATAATAATTAATGCTGTAACCACAAAATCGTGAAATTTCATTCATTTCTTGCAAGTGAACCAATTCAGAGTCATAATCAAGATTCGATGCTCAGATTCTCACAGGATGGTTGTTTTACTTGTTATTTTTTCCTTATTGGTTCCTGAGGAAAAAATAAGGACATATACCAGGGATTTGAGATATCATCATTTCCAAAAATGACAGACAGATAGATAGATAGACAGACAGATAGATAGATAGATAGATAGATAGATAGATAGATAGATAGATAGATAGATAGATAGATAGATAGATAGATAGATAGATAGATAGAGTGCTTGTTTTGTAACATTACAGCAGCCAGTTTACAGATTATACAGATTGTTAAACATACAATAAACAAGCGGCAAGGGTAAATGTAAGGTATAGAACAATATTAAGGCTAAGTAAAAAAATAATAGCTGTTTGCAATAGTGTAGTCTGATGGGAATCTGTAAAACTGCACATTAAGGTGCATTAATGAGGTAAAAACGTTGCATAATAATAACAATAAGAAGAATATACTGTTTCTATGCACATGATGATTGAATATACAGGTGGGAACTTGTAGTAACTGTACATAAGGTGCATCAAAAACGTGTAATATTAATAAAAAGAAAGAACGAAAGAACGTGATCATATCAGCACAATCAGATGGACAGTGTAAGAGACTGTAGACTGAGTTGCAATGACGGAACGGAACGTAACAGATTAACATTATGGTTAATAAATACAAAAAACAGAACAGGATGTATAGAAATGCATCATGGAAAAGCTCCAGCACTTTTTTTTTTTAAAGTGAGCAAATGTAAATGCGTAGTGTACGAGCAAATTGCAAAATATGTCCTATATTATTTATTTATTAATATTTGTAAATTCAAAGTAAATATAATTTAATCGCATTGTGATTATAAAATGTAAATTTTCAGAAAGACCTATTGTCCCCTTCTTAACAATTTAATTTACTTAATGGGAAAAGTTTGATGAGCATAATAATAATAATAATAATAATAATAATAATAATAATAATAATAAATCCAAAATATGGAGAAAAATATGCATGTGTCCACCCTGTCATGAAAGAATCAATAACGGGGTGGACATTTATTTATTTATTTATTTATTTATTTATTTATTTAAAACATTAATGAGCACACGTTGACTTTTAGTTATCAAAGTGATTCACTGTTGAAGGTGACTGTGCACCGTTTATGACATATATTTAATGATACGTTTTTCCTTTGTTCTTTCAATATGAAAACTCTTTACACATATATTTCCACGATATATATATATTTTTCTATAAGGACGTCCAATACGCTGCAGCGGAAAGGGGCAGTGACATATAGGCGAGGGACATCGAGGAGACATTCCAATGTCAATATAGGGCATTTCCTGCATGCTCACTCACAGCCGAGTCAACACCGACACACAATGGCCCTGTGTGTCCATGTGGGAGTGTGTGTTTAATGGCACTGTGGAAAATGGATCCTATGAAAGACGGGTACGAAACCTTTAATTAGGAAGACTGATGGACGCTGACACACCTTTCTTACCTCAAGTTATCAGTCATGACCAGGAACCATGAATAACCGCTCTTTTCTTTTCTTTATTGCTCTTGTTCTGTCTCTTTCTAACTCTCTTTCTAAGCCATTTTTTTTCTTTCCGTCTCTTTAATAGCGCACACAGACTCGGTCATTAGTGGACCGTGGTGTGCTTTGAGGCACATAATAACACCCCGATGCGGGAGCCATCTTTACGGAACAAAGGAGCAGGACGGTGCCATCAGTTTCTCGATTGTAACCAAAGTTAATTGCTGTAGAGGATATTCCCAGTGGTTGCGCCGGTGTAAAACTGATACTTTGGCCGATCTGGTACAAACCATCTGCTGGCTTTTTCGGCAGACAATGGTACGACTTGATGGGGGTTGATGAAGACCATTTGGCCGTGCCCAGGGTATCGGCTTTTAATGCAGCGGTCCAGAACGCAGGACAGGACAGCTCCTGAGGGCTCCGGGCGCTCGCAGGGGGAAGGGTGACCGGATCAAGGTTCGACATCCAGGAGCTTCTTATAAATAGTGTATGATTTGTCATCTTTAATTGAGTGTGCTTTTAAAGTGTCTGGTGTTAGGTGCACAGGTTCAGGTATGGCTAGATTCGATCCAATGAGGTAACTACACCCAGGGAATTTGTGAATTTCTGTACAGGTGCCTTTCTTTGTAAGGATCTACTTCATCATCTAGGACAGAGATCCTCAAAAAGTGCTAGACAGTAATTAAATGCAATTTCACAGCACGGTCTGATTAAGGACTTGTGCCGTTTCGTCGTTTCGTGAGGAACTCATTAAGCTCTCCGAGCTCTTGGACAAGTGTACTTTCGCGGAACGAGATGCTGAGTGCCTCGATTTCTTCCCGTCTACCTCCTTAACCGCAATAAGCATAGCAAAGAGGTTTAGGGGAAGAAAAAAACAAGCACACAATAATATGAACTAAAACTCTTGCAAATTAAGGACTCCAGGCAGCAACCGTGATCCTGCTGACAAGAGTTTGTTATGCTAAGCGCTTTTCTACTGACATGACGCTAGGGTCTAATCAAAAGAAGTGATTCTGGGTGAGAAGATCGGTTTGGTTCCAGCATCAAATGATAATGCTAATTGTATGGAAGTAAGAAGCAGTGATGATCCTTCTGAAAATAATTTATATCATACACTTAATTATACATTTACATTTACATTTAGGCATTTGTCAGACGCTCTTATCCAGAGCGACTTACAAAAAGTGCTTTAAAGTTTACATCACTGGATAGATACTTACACTGGGTTAACTAGGTCAATAACTAAGTGCCATGAGTCTAACACAACTGGGAAGAGGTTTTTTTTTTTTTTTCTGTTATACAACAGTTAATTTTGACAGAGTGATCTGATTGGATGAGAGGCATTCCAAGGGTTTTGATAATGGACAGTAACGGAACTGGGGCATTTATGTGCCTATATGTGTTTACTTTCCTCACCTTTTGGCTACCGGTAAGAATTAAAAACTACTTCCACCATTGCTGCGCCCTTGTGCTTACGTACGCATCCCAGCCGTGCTGGTATTCATCATGACAGCACTCCTTCTTGTGTGATACTGCTTAAATAAAAGGTCCAAAGGGGGATTAAATGCTGTAGTGGCATCCGCGGATTACTGAGCAACAGTTATGACAAAAAGTCATAGTTAAGTCATGCTAAGGTTATATCTCAGTTATAGCTCGACTAGGACTTATAGTCGGATTGCTGTCCTGGTCCGTACGTTTATCCAAGCACTGGAGGGGAATTGATTTATTGGATCGATATATTGATTTATTATTACAGGTTGAACTGTTACATCACAGACCAAAACACTCGACAAACAAGTTAGCTAGTGGCAAAGTGTTAGCATGTTGAGTGTTAAAAACATGAACAAATGTACAGTTCTACAGTACAGTGTGCTAGTACAACTTTGAGAAGATTGATTTAGTACGATTTCAGTCAGACTACCATTAGCATTTTGTTTTAAACGTCCTGTAAAAACAATTAGCCAGATTAGCATGATGTCATGTAAACATGCTAAGTGATGCTAATGTTAACAAAATGACTTTTAGCACTAGACTCTTACAATGCCTAGGTAAAGATAAAAAGGTTAAAAATGTCTCTGTAATCATTTTATTGTGCCAAAAATGCATATAAGGTGTATATTGTAAGAATGTGCTATATTTAATATATTACAATACGTATTATAAACGCTTGCCTACTTTCTGTTCTTTGTTTGGGTATTCTTCTAGCCTTCTACAGTCTGCTCGCATGTTTATGAAGTTTAATCCGTTCAATGAAATGAGCGATTAACACAAACGTATTGATATTTATAGCCAGCTCAGGAGTATATAGATTAACCAGATTAACTAGGATTATTAATATTTTATAATATAAGATATATATAGGACTCTCCACCATCTCCATGGATTATTCTCCTCACATTTTGCCTACATAGTTCCAGTTTCTATGTTTATATCTCTTATTTATAGCCAGAATAGGTCATTTAATTAGACTGCTGTCCTCGTTCTATTATACTAGCACTAGTATTGACCGAAAACACTGTATATCCAACTCCACTACCATAGGTGGCGATCAGTTGCCTCCAAATACTTGTGTTTATCTCACGTTTTAGTCTTATATCCTCACAAACTCACAGAAATTTTGTAGTTATAACTATAATAAGGTAGCTGTTGAATGATAATGTATTAAATTAAGCATGACAAGCWTGAAGCATGTCTAGGTCTCAACCAAAACTTTGACAATACAGTATCTTGATATTAGGGATGAGGCAGTGGTAGCTCGGTTTGTTAAGGCTCTGAGTTTCTCAACACAAGGTGGACGGTTCGAGTCCCAGCTCTGCCATGATTGCTATAGTCGGGCCCTTAACACTGTCTGCTCCAGGGCTGCCGTATAATGGCTGACCACAGTATAATGCACTCTGACCCCGGCCTACTAACATAACCAGGATATCTGAGGAGTAAAGACTTTCGTTGTGCAGTAATGTACTTAACTTTGCGAAATATAATAGTTGAACAAGTCTATGGACAAACGTTTTCAGGTCATTCGTTCGGTTAACTAACGCCCACATCAGTCAAGCTAATAAAATGGTGGAAATGTTTTAGCTGAAAAGTGAAATTTGAACAGAGAGCTCGGAATGAGCAGAAATACTACCGGTGTGTAGTATTAGATTTCTGCTTTTAATAACCTGGATCGCACAAATCCTTTATCCCAGCAAAGCCGCGTGACTGTATTTAGCCATGCGGATGTTGTGTGTAATAAAACCATTTGATCGTGTCGGTTGACCATCTGTACATCTGAAACATATTCAAAAGAACTATACAACCAATCTAAAGTTAACAGCTGTGTAAGCTAACCCACACCCCCCCCCCCTTTCCGTTCCATATACACACCCATAAACACACACTTCGTTCGTCCTCTGAGGCTGGACTCTGCGTGTGTTTGTGGCTAGCCCGCAATACTATCATCAGGAAAAGCCTTAGGCCGCTGTGCTTTCGGAGTCACCGCTTCAACGGCCACGGTTCAGTGTGGTCAAGACCCTCCAGAAGCTCCAGTTTCAGCCGTGCTGCCCTGAACGACAGAGAGAGAGAGAGAGAGAGAGAGAGAGAGAGAGAGAGAGAGAGAGCGAAGGAGGAGACCTGGAGATCACGCAGCCTGGCAGAAGGCTAACAATGGCCGCAGTTAGAGTCAATACAAGCACACAAAGGCAGTTTGCTTAAAGAATTGTCTCGTCAGCGTCACCAATTCTTCCTATCATGATTGATTAGATGGGGTATACCTGGGAACCTTAAAGCCTAATCAAATCCTATCATTTACATTAASTATTGTGTCATTTAGTGGATCTATATGAGAAAAGAGTAAAAGTTTTATGTAATAAAGTGTTATGTTTATGTAACATTAAAAGAAATATAAAATAGCTATGAGGCCAGAAATGACTCGCTAGCCTCATTGGCATTCAGGGTTTCCTTACAGTGTTGCAGATATACGAGGCTTGGCCAGACTAATTCCTGCTGCACTTACTTAATCAGAGAGCTTTGGAGAGCTGAAGAGATTAAAGGAAGAAAACAGAAACTTAAATAGAGTTGCAAAGCCACTCCGAGGGAAAATTCAGGTAAGCTGCCAAATCAAACAAAAACCAAATTCCAGTCTCAGCATGCGTTGCGGTTATTGCGAGTATTTGCTGTGTGCATAGATTTATTTATTTATTTATTTATTTATGTTTCTTCACATCACCCCCAAAACGTTAAGAGCTTAAGATTAGGTTCCCATCTCGTCCAACCTTATCTCATTATCATTCCTCAAAAGCTTTGGCCTTTTGCTGGTATTTACTCTATTGTCATTTCGTACTTATTTGAACATGCAAATGAGGTGCGATGGAGAGCTGAGGCATCTGCCTCGCTCAAAAACACACGTCGTGCTCCTCAGGAGTGGCTCCCCCTCCCTCCATGTTTGCCCAGAGAGGAGTCCCATCAGCCACCATGGCAGCGTGGAGGCAAATGAAACCCAGAGGCATGCTGTGCGTAAAATCGCAGCCTAACACCATTAGAGACATCCGAGCAATCACACTCGCCGGGCCCGGGAGAGACAACAGGAGTTTCCACTCGGGCTGTTTCTCAAGCCATTTGGGGCGTTCTGTGACGAGTGTCTTCTCTGAGCCTCAGACATTTCCTGTCTAAGAAAGACCAGAAGAAGAGAGAGCGAGCACAAAAGCATGGAGAAATACGGTATTGAATTGGAGCTCGCCGGTTATTGGTTATTAGTTTTAAATTACGGTGATGCTTTATATTAAACCAGGTTCAACTGACAAACCAACTTCTGACCAATCAGTATCAAGTATTTAACAATTCAAAACCATCCGTCATGCTCATTATTATTTTCATATTAGCACAATCTGGCCAGAATGGTTTATTGGTTTGATTGGTTATTGGGAAATTCTTAAATTACACAATGCTTATTGACGTTATTGAACTTGCTAGAATCCTGTTTGCTAGATTTGGAACAAAAACATCCTACATTGAACGGATGAGAAAACCCAGTTTCCTTCACAGATCACTAGTGGAAGTATTCGCACACGTCACTTTGTCCTGTGCTAGTGCGAACGCAGGGTGATGCCCCGAGTGTCGATGACATGTGGTCGTGCATCAGCATCATTAACAGCCTTTCTTTTTCTTCTTTATATCCCTTGCAGCTGCATCCCCATTCCCAGAGGGACACGCTCGTGGCTTTTGGGTAAATAATGCTCTAATCCAGCCAATAAAAGAATCCGGCCTTTAGAAAACAGCCATCCATCACCTGAGATCCCTGACTGGTCAGTCTTTCTTCTTCTGTTTGTGCTAAATCCTTTCTGTCTCTCGATATTTGGACCTCAGAATGGCTCTGGGCCAGAGGAAAGAGAACRAGCAAGGAGATGAAGAAGTTGGGAGACGCGTGAAGAGTAGCTAAGAGCTCCTGTCACCTCCGGTGTGAACAACCCAGAGATGTTGGCTGTGTTTTAAATTAAGCTTCTGTCAGACCAGGAAGTGAGACACGCACACTTGTGTGTGTGTGTGTGTGTGTGTGTGTGTGTGTGTGTGTGTGTGTGTGTGGTGGGGGGACTTGTGTGGTAAAATCACACCCTTTAAACACGTTAATAGAACCCAATACACAAATGTCTGACGCAGCACGGCGCCTCAATAAACACTGTGCTGTCAACACAACAAACGCCCGGTCTGGAAGGAGCCTAGCACAAAGCTTAGCTGTCAGCTTAAACTGTTCAAATGAGAGAGAGAGAGAGAGAGATAGAGAGAGAAGGAGAGAGAGAGAGAGAGAGAGAGAGAACCTGTCACCACAGGCAACAAAAGGGGCTAAGCTTTATAAGTTTTGCATGCCAAACTACATGCTATCTACCCCATTGTCTGCTGCAAAAGTCTGTTGTGGTGAGACCAGCATGCCTGCTAGGCATTAGCAGAGCCAGGCGGCGTGAAACAAAAGGTCGAGGTAATTCCTTTTCTTTCACACATGGGCGAGTTTTGCTCCCCACTCGAGCCCGAGTCTGAGTCACTTTTAACAAGAGTTAGCGCTCCTGATAGGCTGGAGACAGCAAAGGCCCCCGAGGGGAGGAGGGGCAGCCGCGAGCCTCAGCGCGATAAAATCAAGTGCTACAGGTGTAGCTGGGTCCTTTATCAACACCGCCATTGTTCACCGTGCCAACCGCCGCTCGGCTAAAACCCATACACACACACACACACACACACCTACACGTACAGTTTCAAAATCGCCCTTCTCCCTCCCACTCGTTCACACGTTCCCACCCCAGAGAGATCGACGTGACGTGCACCTGAGCTCCGAGCCCCAGGCTGACTTGACATTCTTAGACACCGTGTCATCAAGAAGTGCCGGAATGAGCCTGCCGAATCCTAACACGGCCCGCAGGAAGGTTGAGGAACAGGAGGGGCCAGAGATGTTGACATTGGGGACGTGACAGGAGTGCATTATGAGCTCTAGCTCTTTTAACACACCCTTGTTGACTTCCTCAGGTGACTTAAAAGTGTTTATCACCTACACTCTTGGAATCCTCTCGGGGGCTAATGGACTGAGATTTCTTAAACCAGTTCTGTTTTAGGATTTAGAGAGAGGAAGAAAGAGAGAGATGCTTGTGTGTTCCCTTTAAAAGGACAAAGGTCTCTCGCTGAAGAGTGCTAGAACGTTTTTAAGAGTGCATAAATGTATACACGGTTTCAGAAAGGGTTTTTGGATGCTTTTGTAAATTTCCTGTACTCAGAACTGTCCTCAAAATGCAGACAGTTTATTATAAGGCTTGACACAGAACCTTTTAAGGGCTCCTAAAAGATGGAGAGCGGTTAAAGTTGATGCTTTTTCATGTGATAATTGGATCCTAATTGGATTAGCTTAGAGAGAAACAACATGCTAGATGCACCTAGAAAACCTATTCCAATTACATTATTTGGTCAAATATTTGTCCACACCTGGCTGAAGTTATGCTGACGTCCTTGTCCTTGTCTCTTGGCATTGTTCTCTTCTTGCAAGGCGTTCCACTAGATTTTGTTGGAGCCTCACTGTGAGCTCAGGTGCTGGTGTCGGGGTGTCGAGGAGGCTCCGGTTCCAGTTCATCCCAAAGATGTTCAGTGGGAGTTGGGTCCCGTCCAGGGTCTGTGCAGGATCCTCGAGTTCTTCCACTCCAACACACTCTTAACACACCATGTCTTCATGGATGTGGCTTTGTGGATCTCACAGGGGCATCATCAGGCTAGATAAGGCTTTGGGCCTCTTATAATCTTTTTTTCGAACAAAGTGAACCACATGCTAGTGCCGGGTTCAAAAGGGAGTCATGTCATCACATCACCATATATACAGGTGTACGTCTCTACTTTKCCAGTAATACTAGTGGCGGGAACATGCTAGCGGCAAGCACAACAGCAAGAATGGCGAGCTTCAACAAGGCTTTGTAACAAAGCTGTGCTTTGGCTGTCTGAAAACAAAAAACTGGTTTGAAATTGCATACACAGGTATTCTATATTCAAGAGTTGTGTGCATTAAGCTTTTTGGAAGCAGTTTGGTGATGGTCAAGGGTGCATATACTTTTGCAATATAGTGTAGCTATAAACAGAATGGTTTTGGGGGGAAAATACACAGTTTTTCAACTTAAAGTGAACAGATCAGCCATAAACCACGTTTGATGTCCAMCGTGTGCTTCTTTGGTCCAAGATRGTGGCTTGCATAAAGAACTCTCCAGTTGTTCTGTGTTTTTGTTTATAATTTTAGACGACAATAAGCCCTACTTTGTTTCAAAGCAGTTGGAGAAAGTTGTGTATAGCAGATTCGGTGTGAGATTTCTATTAACCGTTCAATGTAAAACACTTGAGATGATGACGTAACGCGTCAGTTGGGTTGAAAGCAGTCCTGGAGGTGAGAAGACCTCGTTAACAAACACCAGGAATCATTTTTGAGCCTGGCAGCAAGTTATAACAGATCATTTATTTCCCTTCAGTGGATGAGGATTGTCAGGAACGGGTGTCTCGTGTGTCGGAGCCGGCGAATAGTGCCTTTATCTGAAATAGATGGACAGAGGGATTGTGATGGCTGAAAGAATGCAGGCCCCGGTATTGTCGTATAGTTATTCCCAAAGAGACTTTGATGGGATTTTTCTTCTCTGCCCATCAATCTTTTTCCAATTACCTGTCTTGTTTCGCTGAAATCTATCAGAATCGTCGCCTTGGAAACTGATGGCATCCTCCATTAGGTTTTGGTCTATTGTTTGATTTGTGTAGACGTAGCAGCCTGGGGTTTATAGAGCGCGCCGCCTGTAATGATCCTAAATGCTTCCTTTAAGAGAAGGAGACACTTCATTCGCATCATCAGGAGACTGACGGATAGTTGCTTCTAAATCCGAGACGGGAAAAAGAATCAATAAATGAGTGTTTGGGAGTGTGAACGTCGCACACAGAATATGCGTGTGCATACATCAGCCGTTAATGCAATACGCCTTATTTTATCAAATGTACTCTCTCTCTCTTTTTTTTTTCTTTAACCAAGTGTTGTTTTGATCGAGCCTTGGGGCAGACTTCTCACATTCCTTTCCTGTCTACAGAGTGATGTCAAATCAACATGGACGCACACACTTTATCACCTTTTGATGTTCGCTCCGTTCATATTCACACAGTATCCGGGTAAATATGTAACACTGACCATAATAATAATAATAATAATAATAATAATAATCACTGTTTCGAAAAGACATGTTGATTAATCGCTAAGCTACTTGCTGTACTGGTGATATCAGCCCTAAATATTAAGGCTTTTCTGTTTAGTTTGTCAAAACCCACATTCACGACCAGTCACGCAAGCACTTTCAGCAAGAACACACATCTGATAAGGTTATGTCGTCTTAAATAACACGTAGTCTCTACAGTAATTGGTTATATATTGAAATAAACCACCTCCATGAGGTTTATTTCCCTCATTTTGTGCCTACAGAGTACAGGGAATAAATTAAAACTACTTAATTTCTTAATAAATTAAAACTACAGGGAATAAATTAAAACTACTTTCGCCCCTGTTAATCTCACTAACTGTCGGTTGCCAGATCTGCCAGTCGCGGGTTTGTTTGTTTCTGACAGGCATGGAAGGATATGTGTTGTGTTGGCGGAGGAAAAATAACTGGGTAAATAAAGAAACAAATCATAATCTGTTGTATCAAAGCCATATCACACTCTAGGATGTGCCGTTGTACTGAATATCAGCATGGTTCTAATATCTTCAGTCCTTGTACTGTACCTATGACTGTATCACTGCTGTGCTGATATTCAGTACAACAGCACGCCCTTGAGTGCGATATTGCTTCACATTTCCACTTGAAACATACATACTAAAGCACTAATAAACATAYAATGACAGGTTTGGTACTTTTATTTATTTATAAGTGTTTGATACACATGGGTTGGTCTCGCTGCACTCTGTGATTGGACTTAGAAAAGGGGATTGGCTTAAATGTCAAATTAAAACATATATATATATATAACTGATTAGCTGCATTTGAGTAATATAAGGGAAATAATCAACGACAGGCCGACGTGAAGCAGCTACAGACAGACCAGCGTCCATCAAGGAGGAGTTGTCAGGTTTAAAGTGTCTTCTGAAAACGTAGACGTTACAGCTTAACCTCCAGCTGTTAAAGGCACTAACACTGGAGACTCCTTCCGTGAATGTAAGTTATTGTTGCTATAGAAACCTATAAGAACAAGCACCGCTTTTATGTAAACCCCTGATTTGTAGCTGCACTACTGTTAGAGCTGCTGTTATGGAAAATGAATCAACATTGGTTTCCCACCAATCAGGTGCGACAATTTAAGAATGTTGTGGTATTAGAGATGTATTATGATTTTATGATTTGTTTCTTTAAGGACACCCCTCTACTACTCTCCCCCACAACACCACAACCCCCCTGTACTGAGGTGCACTGAGGAGCACTGAAAGTGACAACACCCTCTTCCACTCACACACACACACACACACACACACACAGAACTCATCTCCTGTGCGGCGCGCTGTCAGCTCGTCATCTCTCACTCGGTGCACTCGACTAGACAGCAGCGAGCATGCTGGGATATGTCAGCCAGCAAAATGGAGTCTTCTCATTAGCTCTCCTCACACCTGCTGTTTCTCTCTCCTTAAGAGTCACCGAGCAAACAAACACAAACACACAGGCACACACACGCACACATACACACATAAACAAACACCTATACAGCTGGATACCTCAACAAGTCAATGTAATGGCACCCTGCTGATGTGCAGGCTCAAAGCTGCATATTCCAGCCAAGTTCTCATGACACGAGCTTACTTATGGTTCATCAGAATAACTATGTGTTAAAAAAGGAGATTAACAAATGAAAGGGAAACGATGCCATTGTCTGAACCTGTTCAAGTGTACATCCATCATGAACACTGCAATTTGTTTAAAAATAATGGCGCAATAGTAACGTGCTCACCCTATCATCCGGGAGTTTGATTCCCGGGTGATGCTGCCGGAGGTCTAGAGAGAGCTGATTGGCCGAGCTCTCTCAGAGGGGAGGGATGAGAGGTACTTAGTGCCTCCACATTAATTGCGGCTCCACAGCCAATCAGGGGCGTCTGTGAGCTCACACAAGCAGAAGGAGCGGATAGCGCAGGCCTCCGAGTGTGTTACTCCGCCCCCAAGCAGTTCTAAAAGATGCGGTTGGCTGGCGTCACGTGGTTCAGAGGAAACACGTGATAGTCTGTGGCCCTCCCGACTGAGTGGTAGTAGTAGCCTTAATGTGGGAGCCCCCTAGTGACGGGGAGGAATTGGACACGACTAAATTAGGGAGAAAATCGGGGGRAAAAATACAATATATGGAACATTGGAGAATTTGTACACTTTTTGCACCAGTATAAAAAAATATATCTGATTTTAATTGTGTATAGCACCATGGTGGCGTAGTGGTTAGCATTGTCGCCTTGCACCTCCAGGGTCCGGGTTCGATGCCCACCTTGGGGTCTGTGTGCATAGGGGTTGCATGTTCTCCCCATGCTTGGTGGGTTTCCTCTGCGTACTCTGGTTTCCTCCCACAGTCCAATTCATAGACTGTTCTATTGAAACTAACCTGTTTCATGGATGTTCCACAATATCACAAGCAACTAGAAGTGCATAAAATATATAAGGTCCAGTTACATTGCATAATATAAGAAACCAGAGCCATATTTAATAATTAATTAATTAATTATTCAATAACCAGCTGAGGTCAGAGCGCACAGTCAGCCAGGATACAGCGCCCTCTGGAGGAGATAGTGTTAATATAGGGCAGGGGTGTCCAAATCCAGTCCTGGAGGGCCAGTGTCCAACACAGTTTGGTGATTCTTCCTGTCAAACACAGCTGATTTAACTAATCTGTTAATTACTAGGTTCAGTGGGTGTGTTTAGGTGTTGGTGAATTACAAACTGTGCTGGTCACTGGCCCTCCAGGACTGGATTTGGACACCCCTGATATAGGGCCTTATTCAAGCGCTCAACAGAGGCAACCTGCTCGGAATTTCTGTAAAGGTCTTTATTCTATAAGACATTTTTTAGTTTTTTGCATCACTGGGATTTAAACTCGCGACTCATCACTTTAAATTGTATGGTGTATGATCCTCCGACATGAGACCTCCAAATCCATGTCTCCTAGAGACATGTTGTTCGGAGCAAAGGCGTCATTGATTGAGATTACGAGCCAAAGGCCACCCATGGTGTTGAGCAAGAGAGAGAGAGAGAGAGAGATAGAGATGGACAGAAAGAGAAGAGTCTCTTTTCACGTCCTTCGCCTCACTCCCAGCTGGACTCCAAAACTCAGTCTTCAAAGGTCTGAGGAAGCTTTAAAGCTCCCTCCTGTGTTTTTTTTTCTTCTTCTTCTTCTTTTTTTGTGAGGAACAATGAGGTGAAGGCGTCTCAACAGGCTGAGAAAAAAGCAGCTTGTTGGCCGGGGAGCTGCGAGACGCAGGGGATCATCAGGAGAAAGAAAGACACGACAACAGTGGCCTGCAGGAGAGTCTCTCTCAGTGTCTGCCAAAGGCCAGGGAGGTGAGAGGCCCTCACACTCACTCGCCTCTGTGCTCATGTGTGTGTGTGTGTATCATAAAGTTGCAAATGGAGGAAGAAAGAAAGTGAAAAAGAGGCTATGTGGGAGGGGTTTGAGGCAAAAAAAGTCATAGAATGATATTCAGTGTAGATCGTACGCTATATTTCAGTATCGTTAATGAAAAATCTCGGTGAGCCCTTTGTGATCACACCAGTTATGTGGAGTAAAGATCTGAAGAAGGTACATTTACAGCACTCACAATGAGAGCCAAAAGCAGGAACTTTTTTTTATTAAGAAAAATATGCGAGATTTAAAATCCAGGCTGAGCTCTATATTAATATACAGAGGCTTATTCATATTCATATCCATGTCCTTAATCAGCAACTCATCATCGGGCACCATTTTCATTACCAGTGATTTTCTTTTCTTTTAAATCTCGATACGAGGAGAAAAATGTACATGGCCCTAAGCAATCCATTGTTAATATCGGCCTCCTGGTGATGTAATATAAGCTCTACTTCCTGTAGATTTCTCGTCACACGGTGATGAAAGTATGTCCTGCATTGCACAATAAAACTACACAATACACCCTGTTGCCTAAAAGTATATCCTTGCTGGTATGCGTGTGTAAAAAAGAGCAAGTCAACATCTAGACAAAGGGTCTGACTACTTGCACCATCTTTACAGACACGTTACTAGATGTTTATTTGAGTGTTTCATAAAGACGTAGTGTTTTTAAGGGTGCGAGTGTGAATTGAATTAGCAATTCATTGCCCTTGATGGCCTGTAGGTGAAAGCCTGTGTTTCTTAAAGCTCAATAACTTTCAGCTCTTTGTGAAAGGTGATTAGGTGACATCAGAGACTGACAGGAAGTTAGTGACCACTCATCCTGTCAAATGAAAAGGGGGAAAAAAACCCTAGTAGGTCTAATGATAGTCAGAGAAAAATAGCTGATGGACAAAAGTGTGAAGTGTGACTGTTATTAATAGATGAACAGGAAACATGTTAAAAAGGGCAGTGTGAGGTAGACAAGGAAACTGCATACCCACTCTCTTATAAACACCACAGTGCATTATGGGTATATTATATGGACATAAATATGAACTCATATTTATAAATAAATAAATATGGTTAATGCTGTAGGTTACTGGCCTTCTGATTGGGTAGTCGGGGGTTCAAGCCCCAGCACTGCCAAGTTGTCACTGTTGAGCCCTTGAGCAAGGCCCTTAACCCTATCTGCTCTAGGGGACGCTATATCCTGTGTGATCCTGCCCCAGCTTCCTAACTAGAATATGTGAAAATTACGATTTCCCTTAGGGGATTAATAAAGTACTAATTATTATTATCACTATTATTATCATCTATCCATGTAGGAACCTGTGAAGTCCAACTAGGAACTGAGGACTCTGTGGTGCTTACCATTGTATTTATTCCCATTTTACGACCAGACCTCCAGTCAACATTCATTCACACACTACTGGCAATTTGGGGAAACCAATTAGCCTAATCTGCATGTCTTTTAGACTGTGGGAGGAGACCCAGCAAGCACACCACAAGGGGGGGAATCGAACACTCGACTTTGGAGACAACAGTGCTAATAACTAAGCCACTGTGCAACTTTGGCTATATATATATATATAAACATATACACAGTATAATATCCTGTGCAACAGTCACTCATCACCTATACCGCTTTATATTGTATACAGAGGTTGCAAAGTGCCAATCCACTGCAGGATACACACATACACACACTATGGGCAAATTGGGAACTCTAGTTAGCCTAATCTGCATGTCTTCGAACTCACCAAGCATGGGGAGACACCAGAGAATGGAACTGAACCCAGATCCTGGAGGCGCAAGGCAACAGTGCTAACCACTATGCCACCGTGCCACTTGAGTGTGTGTGTGTGTGTATATACACACACACAGTATATATCTCACAAGGCACATATCATACGACCCGCCGAACATCCGTTTATACTAAATAATGAGTAATTTGCTTATATTTCACTTCCTATAACATGATGGAATAAACATAATTAAATATACCACCACACTTGTTGTAAAGCCAGTCCTTCCCAGTTTATTGTAGAGTTTTTTTTCACATAGTTAAGCAGGTCAAAGTAAAAAACAATCCTTTAAAAAGAAAGAAAGAAAAAAGAAAGATCTCCTCCCCTTTATTTCCAATCTATATGATATACAATCCATACCCATATAAGGAGATCCGGATACATCAGGGCAGCCGGAGGGGCGGACTTTAAATCTTTAAACACTTTCATGGAAATACACGAGCGTGTTTATGCGTGTGCGCGAGGTGTACCAGGCGAGGTGAAAACTTCTGACCCGGAAGTGCGAACTTTTACAAGAATGAAGGCGACATAAATGCGACAGGGGCGCAGAGTTAGAGAGTTACCGTAAGCCTGACAAGTCGGACAACACGAGCGCGCGCGCGCACACACGCGGAGTCCCTGTGGAGGTTGCGCGTCGGTCTGCGCGGCGCTGCGAGTGCGGATTGGCGAGCGCGTTTGTTATTACTAGTGACGTGTTCCTCCGGTGGTGTCGCCCCTCCTACTCCTCCAACTCCAGCCCACCCTCCCCCCTCCCCCCGCCTTCCCCGGGTCCGTTCCCGAGCCACGCTCTCGTCTTCTACGAAGTCGCAGTGTTTCAGTCGGTTGTCATGGCGGAGGGACGTGGCGATCTACCGCCGCATCAGCCGCCTCTCCAGCTCGCGTCGCCGCCGGCCAGCAAGCGGCCGTGCCTGCGTCCTGCTCCGCGCGGTCCGGGTCCCGGGCCGGGTCCGGGGCTCTCCAGCGGGCGCGCTCGCTGCCCGGAGTCGCTGCTGGACTGCGCGGCCAAGGCCGTAGCGGAGAAGTGGGCCTTCGAGCGGGTGGAGGAGCGCTTCGAGAGGATCCCGGAACCCGTTCAGCGCCGCATCGTCTTCTGGTCCTTCCCGAGGAACGAGCGGGAGATATGCATGTACTCGTCGTTTCAGTGCCGCGCCGCGGCCGAGGAGTCGTCTCCGTCCTCTACAGGGGGGAGCAGCGGCAGCGGCAGCGCCGCCGCGTCCGCATCCGCGTCGTCCGCCGGATCCGCCGGAGGTCCCGGAGCCGCCGCCGCGTCCAACCCGGCGGGCAGCGGCTCGAGCTCCGCGGGCGCAGGCAGCAGCGCAGGAGCGGCGGCAGCGGACGGACTGCCTTTCCGGCGCGGGATCCGCCTTTTGGAAATGGGCTGCGTGGAGAACGTCCTACAAGTCGGTAAGTACGCGGACGCTGGCCCCCTTTTGTTTACCGAATTCTCGGAAATGGGTCAAAAAAAAAAAAAAGAAAAGAAAAGAAAGAAAGCAGGGCGCTCCTGTTTCCGAAGTTTCTGGCAACCTTTCTGGCGGTCCAAAACCAAACCGAGCCAGGGTTTTTATTTGTATTTTTCTCTCAATATTAAACACTCACACTCTTAATTAGAACATTTTATTAGAGACCAGAGATCAGAATGTAAAAAGTCGGATCTGCAGTGTTTATGGCTCGGGTTACATTTGTTGTTGATGATCAAAGCCAGGCTTTTAAAGATTAAAGGGCCGCGCGGGCGCTCGCGCTCCCCGGTCCCGGTGCGTCCCATCTGACTCTCAACTGATCCGTTTACTGCAGAAAGGTTCTGCGCGATCCAGAAACGCCATGGTGTGCAGTTTGTGCGAGTCTGTAAACCCCGACATTTGAGCTCTCACAATGGACAGTCTCTAAAGAAAGAGAGAGAGAGAGAAAAACAACAACAAACCCCTATTGTATAACCTGTCTCAGTGCTCAGAGCCTCGTACACACTAAGAGTGGTCTGCTTTCTACAGTTTCCACTGACTCTTCAAAGGGAATTGGGTTATTATTTTTATGAGTATTGCGATGATTATTACTGCTGTATCAGATCTCTGCCTGCACTCTGGTTAGATTCGGATCTCATGGCTTTTGTTTATTTGGTGCTTGAACAGGACAAAGGAGTCAGGATCTATCTTGATACCATCACTAACGCAGCTTGCTCGTTCAGCTTTTTCGTTTGTTCCCATGAAAGAAAGAAAAAAAAGTGTCCAAAGAAGAAAGGGTTTGTTTTAGTAAAATTAGGCTGGGGAATAGGCTACACAATGAGCTCTCCTCCCCCCACATGATAGGACACAGAGCTCTCTCCCATCAATCAGCGCAGGAAGAAAGCCTCTCCTGTAATCAGCTTTATTCCAGACAAAGAAAAACCACAACAGATCCAGTCCTCTTGCATGTTCCGTATAGCAACTACAGATATACTATTGAATATGTTCCTCGTTTTGTTCCTGCATTTATTTAGTTTTTTTGTATTATTTTTTTTTTTTGATCACGTAGTCGAGCCGTCAGGATAGCCGAGACACAGGCTTAGTCATGCGCCAGGAGCGTTTCAGTAAATAGATCGGTGGCAAAGCAGAAACACACACCAACAGGGACGCAAAACTATGTAGAATACGTGGCAGGATGCATACACCAGGAGAAGTCATGCACATCCTCGGTATGCTTGTAGAGTGTCCGTGACATCGTTTGCTAGAAAACCTCATTAGTATACGATCAGGGTTTGTCGTTAAAGGTGCAAGTAATAACATTATATAATAATAAATGGGATCAGTTATAAAGTGTGTTATTATCCTGCAATCTCGCCGAACATATCGGACACTGTGAAATTTCTCAGACCACCATATAAATATCATGGTTTTTTGTTTTTTCATTGTACCATCCTGCTTTTTAACCGTCACCCGAAGCTTCTACCCTGCACCGCTGACGTATGAAGTGTGGTTCAGATGCAGGGTAATTCCTAGCCCGCACTGTCCGGCGAACACTGCCCACCTTTGTGAGTCGTCTGGCTTTAGTTTGTGTTTTCGTTTCTTGAAATAGCAGTTATAGGATTCCCCAAATCCCCATTACACTTAGGTGTTAGGAGGCCCATGAAAGCATACATATAGCTGATTGAATAAAGAAGCCGTGACCGGTTTATTCTTACAAAGCTCTTCTATGTTCCTGCATATGTGGAAATGCGATAACCCGGCTGTAATGCAATAACGCCGGCGCGTATTTAGCCATCTCGAAAGGCCTCGTCCACGTCTGCTCCACGCCTCACTTATAGACAACATACAAGTCCAGTTTCTCAGGAGGAAGCCGCATGAGCAAACGCGGAGGTGCTCCGTTAGGGTTAAGGTTGATTACTTCGACAAACGCTGCGTTGTTGACTTAGCATTAGAAATGTACTTCCTGCAACAAGACAGGTTTGGTGGTTTTTAAGAAGACTTGCTTTGCATGTATTTATTTATTTTGCTRTGATTATGATGTACGTTAAGATTCAAGCCTCAGCAGGTGAGGAACAGCAAACCAGGATTTGAACTTGTGACCTTTCAGATTACACAATGTCGATATTACAGTGTTATTATTATGAATTGCGGGACATTATTAGTCTCTCCTATACTTTATACACAGACAGCTGGATCTGTAGAGTTTTGGCAAAAAAACCAACAGCATTTAGTTTTTTTGTTAAAGTCTGCACTCAAAATGTTAATAAAGCCTGTAATGCATGATTTTGTACCATTGATTAACTCAAGCAGGACTTTACTTTCATCATGAATCAAAGCAAAATGAAGCTGATGAGACACTTTCAGCTTGTCTTCTCTGTTTTAGTCCTCAGACGTTCCGATTTGTCAGAGTAAAGACAATATAATCCTGTGATATACTACCGCAATGATGCGTTTTCACTTGACATTCATTTTAATTACTCTAATTAGATGTAAAATCTAGTTTGTTCAAGAAGTGCTTCAAATTCTTTAATAGGCGTTCACTAAAACCTGTTTTTAAGCCCACTGGGTTTCATTGGCTTATTAAAAGCTTGCTTCACAGGCACTTTGCGCCACTAAATTTAAATATCGCACGCATCGTGAAAACGTCCTCACATGAGGTATTTTTGTCATATCGCCCATCGCTGCTGTGCGTGGGTTTTTTAATGATGATGTGCGAAGGCGTGTGCTCATGTGAAATCCCCCCCTCCTTTTTTTTTTTTTTAATATTTTTTTTTCTGTCAGCAATAGACTAGACCCACTTAAGTGCCAGAAGAAGAACTTGCTGTTTGTTTTTCTCAAGCCTCGTCTTTTTCGGTCCTCCTCTCTTTGAACCTGGGATGCAGAAAGGAACCGCAAACGAGGTGCAGAAAGTCGCTCTGGTGTTTTTGACGCCCACGCAGGACACGGGCTTTCACGCTACAGCCTGTGCAAGGAAGCCAGCCTCTCTCTCTCTCTCTCTCTCTCTCTCTCTCTCTCTCTCTCTCAGATGTACTCAAGTGCTCGTATGAGTGTGTCGGGCAACTCCCAGGTTTCTAGTGTGCTCTGTGCCCTGTTAAGCGTGCWAGGCAACTCGCAACTGGTCTGGTGTATTAGTAACCCACACCACCTACTGTTTGTCTTTCTTATGTGACATCACGTAGGGATCGATGTCGAGCTCACTGCGCCATGCAGGTGTCCGGGAAGTCGAAGAGTCCAAAACCACATTGAGCAAAATTCTGGATTCTCAGAGAGAGCCGTGTGCGCGTATGATTCATGTGTTTCCGTAGCTAAAGCGAGGATCCTCGATGCACCATTGTGTGACGGCGTGCTAATCGAAATAATTAATTCCAGAGTGTGTTTGCGCAAGGCCCCTCCTCCACGCCTGGCTCTTCTCTTGGAAGAGCCTCCAGCTTCGAGTCAAGCCTGAGGATTATTATGGGTCATGCTTTGTTACCCAGCTGTAGAAACTCTTCTTGTTTTCAAATAGGGGAGGAGGCAAGTGTGTGTGTTTGAGTGTGAGTGTGTGTGAGCGACAGGGGGTTGTTAAGGGTGCAAAGCTGTGACGGGACGTTTTTATGGAGCCTCCTACAGAGGCAAGAAGTTGCACCAGGATCCCAGAAGGATGAATCGTCGTTTACTTCCCCCGGAGTTTTGTCATTTTTAGCATCTCCTAGCTTCAGAGCTTCAGAGCCTCAGAGTCATCCCGCCCTGCAGCTTTCTGCTCTCCAGCTCCATCGACTGGCCTTTTTAGTGTTGGTGGTTGCTCGAGGAATGTACAAAGCCACTGTGGTTTGTGTGGGTGTGTGTGTGTGGGTGTGTTAGTGTTTGTGTTTGGTAATTCAGCTAGTTCTCTTTCACTTTATCTTGGATTTATTAGTTTTAATTTAAAAACACACACACATACACACACACACACACACACAAGCCTGCTTTCTTTAGAACCGGTTGGTGAATCCTGCAGCGGATTCTTGAGATCATGACCGACGTTAGACCGCAACCGGCGCAGAAAACAACTTCACTTCAAGTCATGGGTTGATCGAGCCATTTTTTTTTCTTCTTCTCTATTTTCCCATCCGGAAAAACCGAACCGCAGCTATTTTTGCGCTTTCTTTTTTTCGGGCCGGTTATAAAAGAAAAACATTTCCGTACGAGCAGCTAGCGGGGCGTCTGCTCGGTGACAACGCCGCTGTGACGTCTCCTGCCCTGCGTCTCCTTCCAGCGTCAGCATCGCCTCGGCCTTTGTAATCGGGACGTGTCTCATTTAGGGCGACGCGAGTTCAACAAGGGAGTGCTAATTCTGCTCCGTCTTTCAGCGACAATGTTTAATCAAGGTAATTAATTCCATGCCTGCGAGTCTCAAAGAAAATCAGTTAAACAAATCGTCTTTTTTGCACTTATTAAGAGTCGGCGTTGAAGGACACGGTCATTAAACACGTTTTTTTTCCTCCTTCTTCTTCCTCCTCCAAGTCTTTATCAAAGGAAATTAATTTGAAAGTAGCGAGAGGTAGCTCATCAGCACAATGTCTGAGACTCGCGGAGAGGGAGTGCGAAGAGAGGACTGAACGAGGAGAAAAAGTGAACTTGAGAGGGACCGAGATGAGCTGATGATCACCGCTACAATATGTTTGCATGGTAAAGTTAATTAAAGTGCATGGTATTATTATTATTATTATTATTGTTATTATTATTATAGTCAACTCCGTATGACCTTTTATATTTTCACCATTATTCTGTTAACTCGAGGAATAACTGTTGTGAAACTGATTGAAAAGCCCTCGTACTGGAGACTCCTTCCATAAACATTCAGTTCTATAAACATAATCAGAATCTAAGATGATTAATCAGTGACATCGTCGCCGCTCCTGTGTTTGGGCCGTCGCCATGAGTCTGGCTTTATCTTTAAACCGAGCGAGTCTCTGTGAACTTTTTAGACTCTCTTCCTCCCCTTCCTGATTACACTGAGTGGTGACTCCCTACCCGGGGCCAAAGTTCCCATCCCTGCCCCCTCGTCCTCCTGATGCCCCTGCAGCCCTCTCTGAGGATCTGTACTGTTTAATATACAAACAGACCGCCAGCATGATCGCCCTTCACACTCCGCGTCCCTAATAAAACAAACCCAATGAAGCTGTTCTTCTTTATTCGGCTGAGAATATTTAATATTGCATAAAAAAAAGAACTTTAATATTGCAATGATTTCTAAACAATTAAACAGATAGGCCTTAAATGGATGATATCCTTGCATCAATTTATTTATTTATTTATTCATTTCCAAATTCAAACCTCAAATTTCCATCATACTCCTCAAACAAACTCTAATGTAGACTGTACATTATGGTACATACACACACACACACACACTGCCTGGCCAAAAAGTTGAATGGTTTAAAAAAATTAGCAGTAAAACCTAGCGCTATTGAAGTAAGAACATTTCCATACACACTCAATGTGATGAGAACTCGCAGGATTGGGACTCAACAGCAGTTGACAGTTTGCTACAGAACATAAAGACTGGACTTTGGAGTGATGGAAAAAGGTCATGTGACCTGATGAGTCCAGATTGAGCCTATACCAGACTGATGGGCGTGTCAGGGTAAGAAGAGAAGCACATGAAGCGATGCACCCATCATTATGATGGGACAAAAAATTAAGTCAGCTGACCACCTGAATGTACCAAATCAGCAAGTTATCACGTCTTTGGCGTTTTTCTTCCCTTTACCATGTAGAACTCGGATCGTGACCGAGCGGTTCTAGGAGCGCGAGGAATAATTTTCACACACAGATTGGATAATCAAATCAATAACTGCGATTGAATCAAATCTTTGAGTGTAAGCCACTTTTGTCCAGGCTGTGTGTGTGTATCATCTGGTTGTCCTTTCTTTCTTGCATGATGGCTTTCTTTACCCTCAGTAGGGCATGCTCTCTCATCATAAGCACATTTGCCTGTAATTGCTTAACAAATACAGTAGAATTCATGGGACAAGAATAAAAGCTCAGCTCTTTACATATATTTAAAACGTCCATTAAAAAGTCCAAATATCAGTTTTTATCGTTGCAAAACAATAACTCTGTCCAATCGCCCGACTGCGCTTACGTCCTGATTTATACGAGTGCATCCACGATTGTGTAATAATGTAGTGGTGGGTGGGATTGTACTTTATTATAAACAACTGTATAAATAAATAAATAAATACAAACAGGTCTGTGGTYAGGAGTGTGTGTGTGTGTGTGTGTGTGTGTGTGTGTGTGTGTGTGTGCGCGTGTGTGCGCGTGCTTCCAGAAGGTTGTTGGTTCAAACTCCATAACTGATAACGTGTTTGTTCAGGCCCTCAAGCAAAAGCAAGCAATCAACCTTTAATCTGAAACTGCATAATAAAAATCTTTATTTTGAAATAAATACCGAATGAAATTGATGACTACAGCGATTCGTCCGACCTGGAATGAGACGTGGGAGGGGAAACTCGAAGCGAACAGGAGGAGGAGGGGAGAAAAGGAATGAGCTCGGATAATACACGAGGCGCATTCAGGCAGGTCGAGAACAGAGACCGGAGCTGCACTTTGGCTTGAGAGGAAAAAGAGGAGAAAAGGCCGTCCATCTGGGGCTGTAAGACTAAACTGGGGAGTGCAGGAAACCCACGCCGCCCCTCCCCCACACCAGCCCTTTCATCCAGCTGAGATTTTGCGGCGAGGGTTTTTTTTTTTTTTTTCCCTTTCCATCTCTTTTCTTCCTTCTGTGACCAGTTCACATGGAAACTTAATTTTCTCAGTCTGGACGAGGCAGGAAGGATAATGCACGCCCGAGATGGGGTCAAATATCCTGCCAGAAGGCAAAAGCAGGGGAAAGAAAAGGGCCTCAGCCAATGGCAGTTAGCGTCGTGCAAACCTCTATGCAAATGCCGCACGGCTGCCTTAGAGGCCGCGTTTAACGTGTGCTCGCCAGAGTCATGCAAAACACCTGAGCTCGACGTGTGCGCTCCACGTGCGTCTCATTGTGAGCGGATGTTCAAATGGAAACAGTCGCAGCTCGAGTGCGTGTCGAGGGACGTTCCCGTGTTTAGAATAAAAATCTGTTGTAAAAAATTTTTTTTTACCAGCGCTCTCGCACAGATGGCGAAGGGCTTGAATTTCATGAATATTAAAAAAAAAAAAAAAACAGGACAAGAGCGACGCAGGTCCAGGTAGCTTGCTAACTGATGTGTAAAGGCGAGTGGTTAAGTGTTAAGGGCATGTGCGATTTTAATTAAAGCCTCACTCATTAAGATGCAGTGTCGCGTCCGGTATTATGTAAACGGACAGCATAAGTACCTCTAAAGCCCTTGTACGCAAGTTTCGACCGTGTGTGTGTGTGTGTGTGTGTGTGTGTGTGTGTG